>PVKU01000641.1:59515-146983 GCA_004027475.1 Anoura caudifer | reverse complement strand
TCACCAATGCTTTGAACTGTGCATCTGATAGGCTGGCTATCTCTTGGTCGCTTAGATGAATTAGCTCTGGGGCTTTGATCTGTTCTCCCATTTGATCCATTTTTGGTTTGGGGTTTTTTTGTTTGTTTGTTTTTTGGTCTGGTCATGGCTGTTACATAGTGAGGGGCAGACCCTTAGGTGTTCCCCAGGGAGGGGCAGCCCAGTTGCTGGTTAGTGATGCTGTATGTGGGGGCGGGGTCCAAGAGGGAACAATGGCACTTGTTCCACGCCCTCTCAGATTCTAGTCCCTTCCACCATTTTCCCCAAGCAAATTAGGCCCTTCTGATGCTAATTTTCATGTGGGCAGGCTCATGCATGTTCTAGGACCCCGTGGGTCTCTCCAACGAGCTCTCCCATGAGGCTGGGACTCTTTCCCTGCACCTCGACCCCCACAAGTGTTCTCAATTGGTGCTTTTTATGCTCTATTTCCCAGTGCTGGGGCCCCACGCTGTACAGTCTGTCTCCCTGCCCGTTTTAGCCTGGTTTATCTGCGTGTGAATGTGTGACTGAGGTCAGCTGCCTTGTGTGCCCTGTCTGGTCTGCTCGTTGCCTCCCTGTGCTCGGTAACCCCTGCCTGTGCGCCCGGGACCACCAGCTACTGCTTCTTCCCGCCCTGACCCCTCTCCACTGACCGCTGACTCTGCCCCTCTTACTGGTCTGGGTGAATCATTGTTGGACTTCCGTACAATTCAATCCTCTATTTGTTCTGGGTTTTTTTTTTTTTTTTGGTTCTATGTTTTTGTTGTCCTTAATCTTGGTTATGAGAGGAGGCATAGTGTGTCCACCTATGCCTCCATCTTGGCTGGAAGTCTTAATGTCTGTATTTACAGACAAGTAACTCAAGTTATTCTGCCTCCCTCATGACATGATACTTCATTTTATCTCTAGGATTTCTTTTTGTCTTTTTTTATTAGAATTTCCTTTTCTCTGCTTATATCCCTCATCTGTTATAGTATATTTACTTTATCTATTATAGCATATTAATCAGGGTTTTTGTTTATTTCTAGAATGATAATTCCAGCAATTTTGTCATCAATGTTAATGATGTTCAGTCTGTCTTTTCAAAGTGTGTTTCTTGCCTTTTGGTGTGGTTTGTAATTTTTTCTTCACAGCTGGACATGATGTAACAGGTACTGGCTCCCATAGAATCCCTGCTCTGGTGAGCCATGGTTCCCTGTATTCACCTGTCTCCTCTCTCTAGCCTTATGGGCCATGGTTTGCCCTGTGTCCTCCCCTCCCTAATTAACCTAAGAAGAGTTGTTGATTTTCAGGCTGTTCAGCCTTTTCTTGCTGTTAGAACAGAATGATGACTTCTAGGGTCCTTACACAGTAATAGGAAATCATGATACATTTTTTAAAACCCACTTCCAATTAAGGTAGCAGATTAAAAGCTTCTGAGTAAAGGAACTGTATCTTTTGCATGTTTATACTCATCCGCAATCGTCACCTAGTAAAATGTCTTGTACACAAGACAATTTCAGTAGATATTACTTGAAATAATAACTTTTTAAAACATTTGATATCTTTCAGAGTTGTGAGAGTACTATCATAATGTGTAAAAGTCATTCATAAGCTTTAAATCATTATAAAACTGTTAAGATTAGTGCAAGATGAACAACCTTCCAATATCCTGATGCAAAGAGTTAAGTAAACCTACACTGGATACTTGATTTAACTTCCTTGTTGAGCATTCATGTGGCGACCTCTATGTGCTGGGTCCTGGAAGCGCAAAGATGGAGGAGTGGTAGTCCCTGTATTTGTCAACAATATTGATATATATTTTAATAATTTTTAATGTTTTTTGTTATTTGCCAACTAGTGAGCCATGAATTAAAGAAAATATATCACTTTTTATAAATTTCCATAATAGTAAATATAATTTTAACTAAAATTCATTTTTAAAAACTTGTTCTAAGGACTTCAAGGAGCTTTCATACATTAATCCATGGAATATAATAGCATAACTAAGTTTTATATTTATTGCCAGTTTAAAGATGAATAAATTGAGATACAGCAGTAGTACATGAGTTATCCAATTGGTTGGGCCAATTTTCAAACAAGATGGAATCATTTTTTAAAAAAAGTATTTTATATATTTATTTTTAGATAGAGGGGAAGGGAGGGAGACAGAGAGGAAAAGAAACATCAATGTGTGGTTGCCCCTCACATGTCCCCAAATGGCGACCTGGCCCACAACCCAGGCATGTGCCCTGGCTGGGAATCGAATTTGCGACCCTTTGGTTCACAGTCTGATGATCAGTCCACTGAGCCACACCAGCCAGGGCTCAAATAAGATGAATTCTATACCTGTATTTTAACCCCTATACAAGTCATCAGAAAATAGGTCTATTGTTGTTGAAATTAAACATCTTAATACATTATGCTTGATGTATTAAGCATAATTTACATCTGTTATTTACATCCAGGATTTTCAGCTCAGAAACTTCCTTAGTTGCATAGAAAGAAGTACTTAGAGTGACTAAGAATTTGACTTTAAATTCAACTAGTCTTAGGTTCCAGGCTTATTCTTTCATTTTTTAGTTATGTGATCTTCATCAATTTATTTACATTCATTAAGGTTCAGGTTCACCATTTGTAAAATGGGAATTGTAATACTACTTTTAATACAATTACTACAAGAATCAAATAAAACAATACAAGTATTTAATAAAAGTCAGACACTATAATTAATACCTTTTGTTTTTCAAACAATCTGACTGCCACACATAGTATACTAAACCTGCCACGTCTCTGCTAATAGATCAACAGGTGAACAACTCAAAAAGCACTTCTGCTGTTTGAGGGCTTGTACCATGAGATACATTTGGAGACCAGATATCCTGAAACTTCAAAGATTATTTTCTGGATTTTTACCTACTATTGTATTTATTAATAATTTCCTGGTCTCCTATATTTGTACACTCCTGACTGATCAAATTTTATTAGGTTTCTTATAAAGTATGTATGACTGCTTTTTAAAAAATGCCCTGCATTCTTCAGCCGTATTTCCTCCTGTATCTGTGTAGCATTAACTTGCACTGTGCCATTTATATTCAGTCTACTGACAAGAAGCCATTTTCCTTACTTATTAGGGCAAAATTATGCATCAATCCACTGTTTTCTCAAAAGTCACTTGTATTCTGATAGTAAAATGTTATAATAATATTATGCTTTTAATGTATACTTAATGCAAGAAAAAATGATTTTTCAAGAATATCCTTTGAAACTCCAAGATAAACAAACATAAAAGAATTTTTAAAGATAATTGAGAGTAAAAGTTAATCAGGTGATGTACTTTGGTTCAACTAGGTATGGTAATAAATTACCAAAATAATAATGCAGAATTTACAAATTAATCCATCAAGTACATCATTTGTTATATAGCTTAATAGAATTACTAAAAATACTATATTTGGCCAAGAAACAAGGTTTTTATGCCTCCACATCTTATTTAAGTCATTATAAATTAATACCTTCTGCACAACTGTTTAAAAACATGCAGGAATTATGATAATGTGGAATCAAGAATTTTGTTTTTCTTCCCTTTTTTATAATATTGGTTATGGGTTATGATATGGGTATTTCTTATGCAACAATATTTGTAAATGCATTTTCTAAGTTGTAGATTTTCGGTCTTTTGTTAGTAAAACAAGGAATCTTGAACCAATGCTCATACTTCAAACAGGCTGTGATAATTTTCACACCTCTTTCCTGGTTGGCACTGAAATTTTCATAGTAAAAACTGAAAGAACCTGAGAATTGAAACTTCTGTTCTCTTAAAGGTGTTTTCACAGTTTCAGAAGGGTAAAACTAAACGAAAGTTTGAAAGAAGGGATCATGTTAGAAGATTCAAGTTAGAGTAAGCATTCCATTGTAAGTCTTTCATATAAAAGATTCATGTGGCTCCATGAAACTCTCTTTCTGGCCAGTTGACTCTATAAATTCTCTGCCCAGGACACAGTCTAATTATATATATATCAATATATCAATATATCAATATAATTAGACTGTGTCCTGGGCAGAGAATACATACATATATATAATATATACATACACATTGTACATACATATGGAATACATATGCACATATATAGGTTGATAAATGAGATCACTGCCATTATTCCTGATGATTAGTGAAAACATGTTATGACACTGTTCACTATGTATTGACACTGCTATAGAACAAGTCACTATGTTTTATGTTCCCTGTAAAGAATCTCTTTAAGAAAAAGTTAAAGAGATTTCATCTCAAGATAATTAATTTAAAATACATTCTCTCATGTATGACTTTCAGAATGACTTTAAAGTTCAATGTAGAGCTGACTCTAGGAAAATGTTGTACATTGCTCTTGATGCCCTTCAATCTTATTTTTTTTTATTTCAAACATCACATTTTTTCCTATTCATGCTGTCCTCTAGCTGCGCAAGTGCGTTTTCCCCTGAAGCGACGTTCAAGTCCAGACTAGTGCCCCTAGTTTGTCCAATATCCACTTATGAGTAACATAACCTTCTCCTACAAGGAGCATTTTTATTTTAACACTGAAAAACAAAAACTGTAGATTCCCACCAAATCTATGCTTTCATTACTTTTCAAATGATCAGAGCACTGATTTCCTGCTGAGAAATTGCCACTCAGCTACATGGTTATGCATATTTTCCATCCGCTCTTTCAATTGCACAGGCCCATGTGATGACATTAGAGACACACAGATATACGGGAAGTACTGTGCGGGTTTTCAGGAAACTTCCTTCACAGTGATGAGGCATACCCTTCCCGCTTCCCTTTTCATCTCACTGCTTGGAACACAGGTGGATGTGATGACTGGAGCAGGAAAGCATCTCAGCCATAAGACCAAGGGTTACATCATAGTGACAGAAAATTGTTCCCACTCTTTTTGGTGATTGTCTTATGGATTCTGAAACACAGTGAAACATAAGGCTGTGTACACTCTAATAAATGAACACAGAGCTCAAATAAGAGCACAGCACTGAGCAGAGGCTAAGAAGGAAAGATAGATGCATAGCCACAAACACAGACGATGGTGGAAGGGGTTGTGGGGGTGGGTGGAGACGGTCGGGGGGCAGACGTCTGTAATGGTGTCAACAATAAGAATATAGAGAGTTGAAAAAATAAAGTTACAATCAAATAAAGAAGAAGGAAACATTCAAAATTGTTAAAAACAACTGTAATGAAAACCTTTCTTTCTAAGCTAGTTCATAAAGTATATTAACAAATAGCAAATGTTGATCACTTCAATCACTATGCAGTGATTATGGAAAACAATGTTGAGATTATAATATATATTAGTGATACAATATTGGTTATATAAAATATATATACAAATATATGAATGTTATATCTTCAACTAAGCTTATACTACTTTTTTAATAGTCAATTCATTTGGTAATAATTTTATAATATTAATTAGTTAAGGATTACAATGCTGATAACATTTGTGATTTTGTAACTGCTTACATTCGTTATATACTTAGGTTGACAAAAGCAAGCTGCATAACCACCTAGGTTAGGGCCTCTGCAACGAGCCTCTACATTTACTTCTCCACTTCCAAATTACTTTGCATCTTGTCCTTTCTTCTTTTGCACTTTTTAACTTAAGTTTTCCATGTATGCCTTTACCTTATCCTGAACTTTGTTCTGTTCATTAGCTCATCTTCTTTCATATACATTTTTTCTCTTATCCCTGGGATTTCTTTCCATGGCCAGGAATTTGCTTGTCCTGGTTATTCTCTTGCCTTCTCATTGTCCATCCTGTACTGATTCTGCCTTGATTTATGCTCCAAAAGAGACTCCCAAGGACCGCATCACTAGGGCTTAGTGGTGACCAGCTTTATATTTTGTTATGCCAATGAAGGCAAGGTAAGGAGATAGGAGGCTGTAGGGAAAGAAGTATAGCTTTCCTGCTGCTTCGCCTTTCTGTTGTGGGCCATGTTCCTTGGAGTGGCTCTTCTCTACATAACTCCAGTGCTCGCTGAGGTCTTCTATTTCCTTCTCTTTTCTCTTCAGACCTAGGACTGGCATGAAGGTAAACATCCTTGGTCGGTTTCTTTAGCCCTACATAAACCTTTGTAAACAGTCACTTTGTTTTATATTACATTCAGATGTTGCTTAATAACAGGCATACATTCTGGGAAACACATGCATTTTTAAGCAATTTCTGCCCTGTGCAAACGTCATAGACTGCCCTTATACACCCTAGATGGCATCGGCTATATGCTACAGCCTATTGCTCTTAGGCTACAAACCTGTACAGATGTTACTGTACTGAATACTGTAGGTAATGGTAACACAATGCAAGTATTCGTATATCTACACATAGAAAAGGTACAGTAAAATACAGTAAAAAAGGATAAAAAATTATTCACCTGTATAGGGCCCTTACCATTAATGGAAATTACTGGACAGGAAGTTGCTCTGGGTGGGTCAGGGAGGGAGTGGGGAGTGAATGTGGAGGCCTGGGCATCACTGCACACGGCTGAGGCTCCATACACAATACCCCACAGCCCTACCCCACTCTCTTCCAACAGGGTCAGAAACAGAACATCGAAGCTCTCAATGCTGCTGCCTGAACAGTGCCAGGGGCTGAATGGATTGGAAGTATCCAGGGGAAGCTGGGTAAGGCATAGATCACCACAGTGGCGACTATCAGGAGGCAGTGAAAGGAGGCCTGAGGATCAGTAGGAATAAGAAATCAGGATGGAGAAACACAGGAACATAGGACATTCTCATGGCAATGTGGTTTTGGCTACTGCATGGTGAAGCAGTAGTCAGTTAAGAAACTTTGTGATAGTCGTTCTTTTTAAAAAGAGGGCATTTAACACAGAAATAAAAACTCAATACTTTTATTTTGACTTAGGAGACTGTTTTTTGTTCCATTGACTCTATCTGGCACAAAGGGTTCTCTCCCTGGCATTAGATTCATGGAAGAAATAAAACTTATCTATGCTTTACATTATTAAAACCAGAAAATATTTCTAAAGTAGCAGGACAGCCAGCTCTGCACAGCCACAGAAAGCTTTTACTAAACTGGAAGTGGCACTTAATACTTGTTAAGTAGCTCCTGTGGACCTGGTGGTTTTGTAAAATGTCCTAGGTCCTTGTACAAGGTCCTAGGTCCTCAACAAAGCATTTACGGCGTGCACTGAAGACCATCAAGCTAGGTCGGGAAGGGTTGTAAGCAAAATCTAAATATATAACACTGGGGGACAGGCTCCTCTGTGCTGAAACAGGTCAGTGGCTGCCTGATTGGGATGTAATCTGTGCCCTCAAAACTGAAGTTCTGTGAGTAAGAGGGATCTGTTGCCAAGCCCCACAGATATTGCTCCAATTGGAAGGGGGAAAAAAATCCTGAAGAACCACATATGTTTCTGTTTCTTACAGGAAATTCAGCTCTATTATACAATGAAACCACCATTGTATATGCAGCCCATCATTGGCCAAAACATTATTATGCAGCACGCGGCTATATTTGATAGAATGCTAGTATTCATCTTGCCTTCACTGACAACCATTCGCACCAAAAAAGTTTCTTTAAATCATTTCCTTAAGTCATCATTACATCTGAGTGTGGCTCTCTGCATATCTATCTAGCTAGCTATCAAATTTCTTTCTCTTATCTCAATCTCTTTCAATAGTACAAGTCCCGCCACTTTTAGAAAGAAAATGAATATAATGTGACTTTCAACTCACATACGCAGCTACAATTATTCCTTTGAAGTTTCCAAATGACATGTGTTCTCAATCCAATGACATTATTTAAGGTCTCTGTCTCCTTGATATCTCTTAGGCAATTAACTTTGATGATCACTTTCTTAGAAATGCTTTCCATTTCACTCTGCTCAACTGACTTTTCTATATTTTCCTTTTATTTTTCTTTCCTTGGCTCTTCTCTTTCCTCTTTCTGCTATGTAGTGACACTTTTCAAATTTCTGCTAATTCTTTCAGGCACTTTCATGGCCTTTATGATGATGTACATGTACCTCCAGACCTGCGCCATCTGCTGAATTCTATACTAATTTAATTGTATAACATTCCCACAGTCGTTCCGTCTCAAAATCCTAGAATCATTTTGATTTTCCTCATTTTCCTTTTACCTAAAACAAAATGAGTTATTTCACTTCTATGTTACTTTCATCTCTTAACTCCATACTTCTTCCTTTTCCTCTCCGTTTGACCTAGTAAAGACAATATCCTTTTTAAGTTGAATCATTATAGAAGTTGCCTCCTAGATTTTTCTAACTACACTTTCTTCTGTGTATTATATGCTACCACATTATTATGACTACATTGTTCAAAAAAATTTTATTGACATTCTGTGATATAAATCTACATTGTTTTAAATTTTTATTTATTTTTTTTTAGAAAGAAGTGAAAGGAAGGAGAAACATCAATGTGTGATTGCCTCTCACACATCCCTAATGGGGAACCTGGCCCACAACCCAGGCATGTGCCCTGACTGCGAATCAAAGTGGCAACCCTTTGGTTTGAAGGCCAGCACTCAGTCCACTGAGCCACATTGGCCAAGGCTAAATCTAGATTTTTAAATATGATGCTAAAGACTAAATTTGATTTAGCTCCATCCTGACTCTCCAATCAATATTAGCCTCCATCTCTCTAAATCATTTCACTGTTAGTCACCCTGTCTGTCTGCCTGGTACAAACTTCAACTCTAATTTCTCTGCTCAAAAGCAAGTCTGTGTTTCAGAATTAGCACAAATGACACATCTCTCATGACCCACTTTCCCTGATCTTCACATGGAAATAATTTTTCCCTCCCAGTACTCCTACAACAAAATTATCACTTAAAAAAATTACCAGCTGTCTTCCTCTAAAGGTACGTATAAAGCAAATATTAATATATGTATTACCTGTATGCAACAGAGGGCAAAGGTTATGTTACCACTGTATCCCTTAAAATGCCTGGCAAATTCCCTGTAAGAAGATCCTCAGTTTAATTTATTTACGTTTTTATGGGTTCAACTCACTATGACTTACTAGGATGTTCCCATAAATATCTCCAAGTTTCAAAAATTCTCAGCATTAAATCAATTAACCAATTTTTTGGTAATGCTGTCTTCTGTTGTAACCTAAAATAAAGTTGGTCGTTGCTCAACATAATTCAGTGTGCCAAAATCTCAGTTGTTCTGACTCTCCATGGGCTGCCTCGACAGATGGTCAACTGGCAGGGCCCCAGAAATGCTCATTCTACCTATTAAGGACCATCATACAACTAAATCTTACAGATGCTGGCACAACTAGTACATTTTTATAGTGCTGATTTGCTGGTAATTGCAATTACATACAATTAACTATATTTCTTAAGGAAATATACTTGATAAATGGAAATATTTTAGATATTGAATTTTGAGATCATGATGTTGCAGTTCCTTCTTAAGTTGTTTCCTATTACTTCTGCTTTAAAATTTTTAGTTTATACTTCATTATATAAGAGGAGGCACTATGCCTTGGACTGTTTCAATTTAGTCTTGATTTTAAAAAGACTAAATTGGAAACTGTTCCAATAAAGGACACGTACATCATACCAAGGTTAAAATAATTCAGTCAGTCAGCAAATAAGTGTGCAATACAGAGGCAAGTAATACAAGAATCCAAAATAAATTCTATTCTCAGAGGTGATTCTCAAGCATGCTTGGAGCAGGCCCTGAGGTTACATGAACTTGGGTAGAATTTCCTGTTTTGCTGCATGAAATTTCCATAGTATAAAATGGAAGATGGAAAAAAGAGGGAGAAAAAATGTTTTAAAAATTGCATGGTTTCAAATTCTAGATGTAGAGTTTTAAATAGAAATAAGTAAAACTGTATTAACTTTAGGTATTTATTACAATCTGGGCTTTATTTTCACTAGAGCATATTTACATATGCATGAAAACATTGAAGTAACAATCTGATTCAAAAAGGCTAAAATGACCATTTATTTCTAAAGCACCAGATGTTTGAGATCAAGAAGATTTTCAAACAAACATATAAATTCTAAAATATGACTGGTCTGACTGCACTAACTCAATTTATGCAGAAACTATAATATTGGTGTTTCTGAGACCACCAGAAGCAATTGTAACACTTATATTAAAAAGTATACAGATTTCTGTCTGTACCTTTTCCCCCTCTCAGGTAGCATACATGGCAGGTAGAAAATAGGGGGAGGGCAAGAATAGCATGAGAAATGTAGAAGCTAAAGAACTTATGACACATGGACAAGAACTAAAGGGGAGGAATGTGGTGGGAGAGGGTGTGCAGGGTGGAGGGGAATAATGGGGGAGAAATGGGACAACTGTAATAGCATAATCAATAACATATATTTAAAAAACAAAAAATGCACAATTCAAATGCTACATGAAATAAGCCAGGCAGTGAAAGACACATACCATGTGCTCTCACCTATAAGTGGAACCTAGTCAACAAAATGAACAAATGAGCAAAGTGTAGCCAAAGACATTGAGGTTGAGAACAGGCTGACAGTGACCAGAGGGGAAAGGGGAGGGGATAATTGGGTAAAAGGGTGAAGGGTTTACAGGAACAAGTATAAAGGACACATGGACAATAACAAGGGGGTGGGGTGGAAACAGGGGAGAGAGACAGGGACGGCTGGGGTGGTGAGGAGGGGTGGGGGGGGAAGGCAGAAGACTACTTGAAGAGGAATAAAAAAATGTTTAAAAAATTTTAAAAACAAAATAAAAAATAATAATCTCAAAAAAGTATATAGATTTTGACTCAGGCCTTCTGTCCTTCACTTGATTTGTGAAGAGAAGGCCCAATAATGTCATTATATCTGAACTTTTCTTTATACATACTTTAAATAGGACTGCCTATATTTCTTTATCTCAGCAACATAGCAATAAATGCACAGATCCACAATTTAAAGGAAAATATAAGAAGTGTCTTTATAAGTATTGAATTTTTATCAGCAAATATCTACTGTATTATTTTCAAGTTTATTTGAAAAATGATTTAAAATAATCTAATGGCCCTGACTGGTGTGGCTCAGTGGATTGAGCACTGGCCTCTGAACCAAAGGGTCACCGGTTCAATTCCCAGTCAGGGCACATACAAGGTCGTAGGCCAGGTCCCCAGTAGGTGCATGCCAGAAGCAACCACACATTGATGTTTCTCTCCATCTCTTTCTCCCTCCCTTCCCCTCTGTCTATAAATAAATAAATAAATCTTTAAAAATAAAATAATATAATAGTATTGAGTAACTACCCAATGGCAATTGCATAAGAATTTAAAAATATTAGGATTATCCCTGGCTAGTGTGGCACAGTGGATTGAGCACTGGCCTGTGAACCAAAGGGTCATCAGCTCAATTCCCAGTCAGGGCATATGCCTGGGTTGTGGGCCAGGTTCCTGGACAGGGGCACGCAAAAGGCAACCACACATTAATGTTTCTCTCCCTCTCTTGCTCCCTCCTTTCCCCTCTGTCTAAAAATAAATAAACAAAATCTTTATCAAAGAATGAAAAAATAATATCATAGGAAATTATATTCTCCAATATACACACTATTTTTTCAAAAATAATAAAAATAGGAAAAAGGAAACTATATACTTACACTAAAAAATAATGTCAGCTTTTCCAAATAGCAAATTGTAAACCTGGAATAAAAAACTCATGGCTGTAAAACTGTGAAGATTTTTAATCTAGGACATATAAATCATGATTATTATTACATCAAGAGCATTAAATAGAATTTTAAAAAGACTATTAAAGGAGTAGTAACTGGAAATATTTTCTGTCTATAACCTAAAAATAAATGAACTTTACCTTTTATACCCTCAAATGTATCCCAAGAGTTAGAAAAACAATATGATTTTCTTGCTTTCATCTTTCTTTATGAATAATCAATTAAGGAATAGTAAAATCAGCCATCGCTTTCATGAAGGATATTGTCAAGCAAATACTTTAAAGCTCTTAACATGCATTTTAGGTACCAACTTTTCCTCAAACTTTATCTGATTGGTCTTGATGCTTACCTTTCTTTCACAATAATATTCTCATAGTTATTTTTTAAATAGTGTTGTACTGTATGCCTTTTATGTGACTTCAAATGCTTTTTTAGAAAAAAAAAAAAACAACACAGGGTAAGAGAAATTTCAAAGAAATCAAGGAGCTTGCAGTAAGGTTTGAGAAGGGCAGTGGGAAGAGCAGAAAGACATTGCTGGACTTTGACAGACTAGTATCAGGTGGAAATCTTTGTGCTGTCATTGAGAAAACAAAATTAAAGCTTGGAGAAACCACTTCAGCTTGCTCCAGTCTGACTGAGCCAGCCGTCCAGGGACCTTGGTGGATCACTAAGATGCTGAACTAAACGGTTCCGCTGAGCCACGAGGGTCTGTTTGCTTGGACACAGATAGTCACAGCAAGATATGTGCAGAAATATTAATTATTGAGACAAGCAAGAAGCGAGAGAATGCATGTGAAAGCCCCCGCAGAAAGAGGCAGTCTCGTTTCACGCAGAGTTGTACAGCACACACAGACGCTCCCCTGCTCACTGAGCACAGGCGGAGTTGTTGTCCTGCTGCTTTATGTTAATTAGAGAATAAATAAGTGGCCAACTGTAGTCTGTAGGCATATGTTGGTCAACTGTCTCTGTCTAATTAGGTTGTAAGCCCACTGGGCAGGGGCCTCATTTAAACCTATGTTCTGGAAAGCACTTAGTGCCTTTGTTGAGTCCTTGTGAATGTGAGAGACTAGGGCAAATAGCTGAGGTTCAATAAGCAAGAAAAATATTTTAAGGATTTGTTTGTGTGTGTTCGGTATCTCGCAGTATGCTAACTAAATCCTTTGAGCAAAGCATGAGCATTTGCTTTTGATAGACTAATGCCCCATATTTTGCTCTATGTAGTGCAATAAGCATATATGACTTGTATATAAAAATTGTACATAATTTAATATATTTATTGAGTTTGCCAAAAAGTCCATTTAGTTTTTTTTCTGTAAAATAAGACGCATTTTTCCTTTTAACCAATAACTTTATTGATTTGGATATTTTGAGTACGTCAGCTATCTCCCACATGGTATAACATCGATTGTTCTCATTTAATGTCTTGATTTGATCACTATCAACTTCAACTGGTCTACCTGACCGTGGAGCATGGTCCAAGAAGAAATCTCCAGCACAAAATTTCACAAACCACTTTGACACATTGGGTCAGTTACAGCACCTTCTCCATAAACTACACAAATAATTTTTTTGTGTTTTGGTTGCATTTTTACCTTTCTAATAGTAAAGCAAATGTTGCATTTTCTTCCATATTCAATATTAAAATGGCTACACAAAAATCACAAATTTTGATAAGCTTTTTAAATGCATGCTGATATAACAACTGTCACAATACAATCTAACAAAATTGTTTCAAATGAAGTTAAATATAACTAAGCCTTACTAGAGCCATCTTACAAAAAAAAAAAAAAAAAAGAACTTTTTGGCCAACCCAGCAGTTTGAGTGCTGGAATATACATTGTGTGTGAGTGTGTGCTGTAGATATAAGTGTGAGGGTGTGCAATCGTATTTATGTAGTGTGATAATGTAATATATGATGTATTTAATTACACACATAGGTGACTAAATATTCAGACATTCAGTAAACTGTCTAAGTCGTGGATATTCTCTATTTTATATTTTCGATTGTAGAGTTTGGGAAAGTCCCTGTCCTCTGGTACCTGTCACTCTGTCATGTCCATTACTCTGAGTTTCAGACCATTGGAGTTAACCACCAGCATCAAGGGGCAAAAAGGTAGAAATTAAAGTATACACATTCTATAAGTCCCTATATGATTTTTGTGTTTAAATATCATTCTTATCTGTGTAGACTCAATCATTCACTTCTTTAGCCTCCTCCCGCACTGAATGATACACTACCTTCCAGTTACACGTATGTGCGTGTGCAGGCATCTGCTCTGTTGTACATCTTTTCCCTCAAGAGGCTTAAGATATGCAATGGTTAGATCAAATCTTATTTTATTTTATGCTTCTGGTGTCTTCTCTCAGTGCTAGCCAAAGTATTTCCAACAAATACTTGATCATTGATTGAAACTATATTTATTTACTGTGTATTTTATAATGTGTATATTAAGACAAATGTGATATTTGCATGAATACTTAAACCACTTTAGACTTTATCATAAGTATTACTATATGCATAATAGAGAAGGGATAGATAGCAGTGCTGGTAGGAAGTAGCCGGTTTAAAGTATCTGCTCATGTTCATTTATCATGGAGTATAGGAGATCTTTTTAAAAGCCTGAGACCATGTTTTGATGACTTTCTAAATGCGGTCATCACTTTCTAGAACTAGGGGGTTACACTGCCCCTGCTGATCTGCTCTTGGGGATTGTGGAAGGGTGACCACCCACAGCTCCGTGCTGGTAGCAGAGGTCTCGGTGACAGAGTGTCTGCCATTGCTGCCATCCCACTGGGACTGACAAGCTTAGGCTTCTCTGGAAGACCTAATATTCTTTTATAGTCACATGTAAAGACAGACATGTATCTATTACTTTGTCTGTCCTTTATTTTACTTTCTTCCCAACTAGTAAATCACTGTTATCGATGTTTGTTTTAATGTCTCTGTGGATGATACACTTGTCTAGTGGATGCACCTTGTTTTTTTTTTTTTATTCAACAAAAATACTGAGTTGGTCCAGCGCTTAGTCCTGCATGTTGCCTACCTGTCCTTCCCGTGATGTCTGTGCTTCAAAAGGTCTTAGAAATCCCTTACTCACACCGTTTGTATGTGTCTAACCCCCCTTTACCTATGATTTTTGTCAATGTTCTCCTCAAAAAATTTTGTAGACTCCAGTTTAAAACCTACAACATCCATGAATCCTGTAAATTAAATCAGTCTTTACCTCTTTTCCTAGAAAACTCTATCTCGCTATCAATTGGGTTTTCAAAAATTATATGCTACCTCCTCAACTAAATGTTATTTTCTAGATATTGATAACTTCAATCTGGATGTGACTATATACCAGGCACTTACAAGCCCTTATATTCATTATCTCGTTTGAGTTTTAAGTCCCGTTTTATTGTAGAAAGTGAGCATGAAAGTGAGCACTTGACCAGTGTCATCAAACTATCAACAATAGAGCCAGACAATTTTATTTTATTTTTTACTTTCTTGCCTACCATTTGGCAAATATCTATTTGTTAACATTTGTCTCCCCCTGCACTAGAACGTAAAGCTTTAAGGTCAGAGATTTTCCTCCGTTTTTTTCACTGTCATGTCTAGGACGGTATTTGATCTCTGGTAAGTTCAGTCCCTCTGTCTCTCTGCCTCTTTCTCTGTCTCACTGTCTCTATCTATCACCTGTCTATCATCTATCTATCTATCTATCTATCTATCTATCTATCTATCCATCTATCCATTGTCTATCTATATATCTATCATCAGTCTATCCATCTAAAATAATTCATCATAAAATAAGTAAGTAAATTAAGTAAGTTCTTACTAAGTATCAGATACAAATATTTTTTGTCCTTCAAGGCCTGCTTCAGATGCCACAGCTATGAATCTTCCCTTATTTGACCTTCCATGCAGTTTCCCAAATGGAAATGATCTTCCCTTCCACACACCATAGCCTTTTAATGGAACTGGCCAATCTTATATTTCATTACTTACTTGTCAAATAAGATACAAATGAACATAATGCACTTTCAACATAAAAAAACCCTCCAACTTTATTTTTTTTTGTTTTAAATACACATATTTTGGTTTTCTCAAAGAAGAAAATGGAGAAAAAGGTGCTGACCGGGCAGCATTATATGTACCTAAAGTTTTGAAAGTTACTTTTGAAAGAAGAAAAGGACACTAGTAGTCAATTGGGACATGGCTTTGGTTTCTGTGACTTCACTGCCACCTCACTCACAGGTATGACAAAGCCAGTGCCAGATGCATTGTTCCTCTCTAGATGTTAACTACATCTAGGATGTAGTTAAGTATGATTAGTGAAAGGAAGCAAACCATTGTTCAGTGGAGCAAGGCGTTGTGGGCCTGACGGCCCGACTGCCTAGATTGGAGACTTCCACACCAGCCAATCACAGCTGTACACAAGTATATATACATATATATGTGTATATATAATAATAGAGTTATTTAATCAGTAAATAAGGAAAGGGGTCTAACATGGGGCTTATACTCTAAACATATCTTTTATATAAAAAAGAAAATATCAAAACCATATTTTATCATTACTTTTGAATCATTTCAAAAATTAGAAAAGTTAGATAAAATAATATGGTCTATTGTAAATTATCTAAATCAACTTTTCTTTGTTGGTAGCAATGGAATAAAGCACAGATCTCTAGTTCTTTAAAACATAAGTGAAATCTTACAAGCAACAAGAATTTAAATACTAAAAATATAAAGGTCCAAGCATTTTTGTTTGTTTGTTTGTTTATGGGCACTAATGTCTAAAGCCTCTAGGGTACATTTGAGAAACTTCTTAAAACATTTTTTTTAAATTAAGCAAAACAGGGCAGTCACTTTCTTTATCATTCACAGGGCTGATTAAGAGAGATACAACTCTGAAGTTAAATCATACATTTTATTTTGTTAAAGAAGAAATCAGGTTGACAACAACTTTCCAGAATCTTCTAGGAATTTTGAACTTTCTATTGAGAGGTCTAGGTTTTCAAATTATTTTTAAACATTCTGATTATTAATTAAAATATACATTTATGTCAATGATATCAGTTTGGGTATATATTTAGTGATGACATACTCTTTCCCTGGGAGAGTTTTTATTTAAAAAATACTCTTTAAATACCCTGGCTGGTGTAGCTCAGTGGATCGAGTGCCAGCCTCAGAACCAAAAAGTCGCCAGTTTGATTCCCAGTCTAGGTGTATGCCTGGTTACAGGACAGGTCACCAGTATGGGGTGCTCAAGAGGTAACCACACATTGATGTTTCCCTCTCTCCCTCCCTTCCCCTCTATCTAAAAATAAATAGAATCTTTTTAAAGAAATATTGATTATAAATGACACAATCATAAATCTTAAAAACCACATTCATGTTTAACAAGAAATAATTTTCCAATGATTTGGCCAGCAAAAAATAAAACAATACAGTAAACTGTCAAAAAAAAAAGCAGGAACGGTTCCATTGGGAAACAAAATGAGTATCTTCTCTAATTACTAAGGCAATAGCCACACAATATCAAATACATTCTGAAGGCTAATTAGACAGACTTCATGATGAGGACAGAAGGGCCTGTTTTCCACCTTTCAAAATCCTGGTGAAGCTACAATTAGAAGGAAATGAATTAGCAAGGCTAAAAATGATTAAATCATCTCATTATTTTCTTTTCATTTTTCTTTTAAAATGCTTATTATGTAATAATTAATATGTCTATAAAGACTTAAGATATACAGTATATAAGAATACTAACAGCAAAGTCCTGATTTCAAGTGCACTGTTAATGCTATTTGTGGAATTGTTTTCTATTTATTTATTTACTTAGTAATGGCATTTTAGGACTAGGGACAGATTATTGCTTTTCTGTGAGAAGAATCTCTTTTTTTTCCCCCATTGGATAACATATCCAACATGTACCATATCAGAGAGTGAGCTTCATGCTGTGAAATACAAGCGGGTACCACGGAGCAAGTGGCTGAAAAATAATTCATCAGATTATTTGCAGTTTCTGAGTGGCCCAAGATTGAGGTTCTCATTTGCTTTGCCAAATTTCATTTTTTTTTCTATTGATTTAGCCTGGAAAATATGCTCAGAATCAAATTTATTCAGGCCTCAAATATTAAATGAATTATTTCCATATGCCAGGCAGTGTTGTAGGTGGTCCTTATATAAACAGTAGGAGAAAGCAATTGATAAAACCCTGAAGAAATAGATGATATTTAAAATAAAATAAACAATAAAACAATATGTTTTATACTGGTAAAGTTTGTAAAGCAAAATATACAACAAGATGACATATTTAATTAATAATTACCCTTTCTAACTTCTGCTTTCTCACTTTTTCTTTGAACATAGTATTTTCCATATTTACTCATATAGAACAAACTTCAATGTACTTTATAGGTGTAACAGTCCTTTTCCATTAGAAGAAAATTATATAATCTGTAAATAACCTCAGAACTCTGAGAAAATTTGTTACAGATAAACTGAATCTGAACACCACTGGTTTTTTTCACTCATTTTTGGGAAGGTGGGTAAAGTTATAGAAATGAAATAATATTTTAAATGAACTGTAAGGACTGTCCAGAAGAAAATAAACAGCCTCATTTGCCATGGATCTGATGAATCAATTTATCCCTGCAGCAATGATATTAGTATGTCACCTCTGTAGATATTCCTACGTGATTTTGCATGTATAAAAGACAGTATGCACTTTCTTTATTGATTAGACTAGGCTGTCTAAAAATCAGCATCTCTAATCAATTGTTTAATCCAGCGAAAAATAATGGGAAATATACTTAAACATTATCTCTGTTTTAAAAAAATCAGGAGTTAGTCCTCATCAACCACTTTTCTTTACACAGAATAGTTCATTCAGATGCCGGTGAACAATGGGATAATTAGGCCATCTGCTGGCAATTGGCAAATAAACAACCTTTATTCTTTGAAACTCAGCTGAAACCTCCTCAGTGACACTTTCAGGGACTTCAGGTGTTTATGAGCAGGAAGAAGTATTTTTTCCCTTGCCCCTATTAATTGACAATCTTTCATTTAAAATAGTTTCAATCACAATAATTTAACTTCATCACTTTCAACCCTTCTAATTGAGGTGGGGGCTACACCAATAGGTAATTGTAACTCCACTGTTTGCATCATTTCTGTACTCAACTAATATTTATGGATGGTCAGTTATACACAAGGCAGCATTTTAAACATCAGGGATTCAGCAATATGTACAACTTTATTACTTTCACAGAACAAATATGTGAATGGGCAGGTGTTGAATCAACTAGTAAAATTTTAATGAAAAATGTGTTTTCCTAAAAGACTGAATTCACCAAGCTACAGCACTTTATAGTTTATGGCAGATGTTATATTTTTCAATTTGGATTTTAAGAGAGAAACATGAGGATTCTTGAATCTTTGTTCTGGAAAATACTAACTTATTTTGTCAGCCAACATCAACTAAATAGAAGCAATGGTGTGGAAACGCACCTCTGAGGGCGCTTGGCCCTTGCAAATTTAATTGTCTCTAATTCCAGTGATCTTCCTAAATTGTAGCAATCCATGGAAATGATAAATCCCTGAAACGAGGGATTTTTGAAAGCCGACTTTCCTTGAAGTAATAGCGACACTCCTTTCAATGTGAAGGACAGGACATTCCAGCCTTGAGATACCTGCCTTAGGTCACCCTGGATACATGCATTGATGTTACTGCTACAGCTGCAGTTAGCATACTGAATTTGTTCTCCAGGTAACTTGAGCACTTCAATTTTCTAGAACTTCAATTTGGCACAGTTCCCAGTATTACACACACATGCATACACACAACCACCCTTAGTTCACAGGATTTTGCAGCAGAAACAAATTATCTAATTAATACTCACCTCACCTAATTAATACTCTAATCACCCAGTACACATCAATTCTAAAGCAGTTTCATTTAGTTGCTGTCAACATCTTTCTTCACAGGATTCTTTACATTCTAATCCTTATTCCCATCTTTCTTGGTATGTTTTATTTACAAACTATTCATGTTTCAGCCATATGTTATTAAATATCTTTTATTCATTCATGTAAATAGCAATAAACTCACTGCAAATCTTTATTGTCTGATTGCAGTGGATTTGACTATTTTTGGACTTCTTAGCCACCCCAGCTTGCCCACTGAGAAAAGAAAAAGAAGGGGATAGGATCCTGGATTCCCCCAGGAGAATTTGACCCTCTCATCACATTTACATATTTAAAGAAGCATTTTCCAAGAAATCACAGATATGTCCTGGATTGTGCCTGAAATCAAGAAATTAGACTTACATTGTTTTTATTTTTAGTGAGTAGTAAGGTACTGAGGCAGAAAAGATAACAGCCGTAAGTTATCTCCTTAAAGCTGAGGCGTAGGACTTTGAGTGCCCTTGCATTGCCTGTAACATCCTGTTACAGTCTGCCTGCATCCCACCTGTCCTCCTAGTTGGTCCAAGGTATGGAAATAGGGAGAGAAAGTCTTCACTGCCAACACCTTACGCTCAAAAAGCAGCCTTAAAAAAAATCACATGTCAAGGCAAGAGCACCTGGCTTGGTGATTACGGCTGCAATAGTGGAAAGTGGGGGAGGTGGAAGAATTGCCTCATGGGAAGTGCATACCTCCCTTCAAAACAACTAGAGATGGTAGTGCCAGAATCCACCCAGTTTGCCACAGAATAGCAAAGAGGGCCAGGAGCGCTCATGTTCCAGGATCTAAGGACAGTGGTGCTGCTCTGGGTTGCCAGTGAAGAGTTGACATAGCTAGAGTGTGACTTTTATTGGCTTTGAGGTTACTAGTCGATCTAAACTGTGGAATAGGAGCTCCAGCATTTGAGAACAATGGTCGACATCTTACACATTTCCCCATGCTCCTGACATATGTACATCCTGCTGTTAAAGCATTATATGACTGGATAAAACATATCTCCTCTCTGAGCCTGCCTTTTCCTATTGGCTAGAGATGATGGCAATAGCTACCTTGGAGCAGTTTTGAGAATTAGGTGAAGTAATGCATATGGACACATTTTGTGTTCTTTAAAGCATATATATACAGGTAAAGTATCAAGCATGGGAAGGCTGTTTTGTACTGTTATTTCACAAATGTGTCTGTATATTAACATTTTAGTGGTGTAAATGGAACACCAGTTATCTGAAATTCTTATATTCAACAAAATAAATAATATAACTTGTAAAAAGTATATATATTGTTATATGTATATATACACATATATACACACACCATCTGCATAAGACTCAAAGTTATTTTCTGTTTGGATTGGGAAAAAAATGTGACCTATAAATATTTTTATGTTCTCTGACTTTGCTCACTTGCATAAAAATTGCCTACCACTCATCCAGAAGAATAAGCCAAAATGGGGACAACTATAACTGAACAACAATTTAAAAGGAACTTACCCTATTTAACCCTAATTCTGTTTTTCCTGTGTTGGAGATTCGAGACTTCTGGTTTGCTCAGCATCTCTGCCATATTTATTTTCATTCCTACAATCAGCCCCTTCAAATGTCCTTATGTATTTAGTAGATGTGTCTTGTTTAAAAAATATATAGCAAGATTAATGGAAACACCAACTAGATCAACTGTCAAAAAAAAAAAAAAAGGAAGAAGCCAAAGCCATTAGAAAGTCATACAACATAATTACAGGTTCACCTGCTTTTCCAGTTTTGTTGCACTAACTCGCCCTCCCCGCATCTTACTCCATCACAATCCAGGGCAGCCCTTAGCTCTTGTCCAGTCTGTGCTCTGCTCTTCTGTGCCTCTGAACATGTCGGTTCCTTCCTCAGATTCCCTATCCCCATTCTCTTATCTGTTTGATTACAAATATTCTTGTTCTTCGAGACCCAATTCATGTCCCTTTCTCTGTGAAGCTATTCTCCCCAAATTCTGTCAGTAGTGGAGTATCTGCTTGCTCTTATTAAACATTAAGCTCTATTTTAGAAATATTTCATATAAATGTTATCATTTAAATCAACCTTTTTAAATATCTTTATTGATTATGCTATTATAGTTTTCCCTAATTTTCCCCCTCTATCCCCCCTCCTCCCTGCCCCTCCAACCCTCCAGCATTCTCCTCCCCCTTAGTCCACATCCAGGGTTTGTACACATAAGTTCTTTGAGTACTCTGTTTCCCATACCATTTTTATCTCTCACTATCCACCTTAAGCCTACTAACCGTGTTTCTTCACCCCGTACCTTTTCCTCCCTATTCCTCCCTTTTGCCTCCCCACTGAAATCCCTCCATGTGAAGTCCATTTCTGTCCTTCTATTCCTGTTCTGGTCGTTTGCTTAGATTTTGTTTCCATTGTTTTTCTTTTCTTTTAGGTTCATTTATCCATAGTTGTGAGTTTGTTGTCATTTTACTGTTCATATTTTTTATCTTCTTTTTCTTAGATAAGTCCCTTTAACATTTTATATAATAAGGGCTTGGTGATGATGAACTCCTTCAACTTGACCTTATCTGGGAAGCACTTTATCTGCCCTTCCATTCTAAATAAAAGCTTTGCTGGATAGAGTCATCTTGGATGTAGGTCCTTGCCTTTCATGACTTCAAATACTTCTTTACAGCCCCTTCTTGCCTGCAAGTTTTATTTTGAGAAAACAACTGATAGTCTAATGGGAACTCCTCTGTAGGTAACTCTTTCCCTTCTCTTGCAGCTTTTAAGATTATCTCTTTATCTTTAATCTTGGGTAACTTAATGATGATGTACCTTGGTGTGTTCCTCTTTGGGTCCAACTTCCTTGGGACTTTCTGGGCCTCCTGGACTTTTGGAAGTCTATTTCCTTCACCATATTGGGGAAGTTTTCCTTCATTATTTGTTCAAATAAGTTTTCAGTTTCTTGCTGTTATTCTTCTCCTTCTGGCACCCATATAATTCAGATATTGGAATGCTTCAGGTTGTCCCAGAGGTTTGTAAAAGTCTCTTCATTTTTTTGAGTTCTTGTTTCTTCATTTTGATGTGGATGGATGTTTGTTTTTTCCTTTTGTTCCAAATTGTTGCTTTGAGTCCTGGTTTCCTTCCCATCACTGTTGGTTCCCTAAACATTCTGCTTTATTTCACTTTGGGTATCCTTCATTTGCTTTTTCACTTTTTGACCAAGCTCAATCAGATCTGTGAGCATTTTGATTACCAGGGCTTTAAATTCTCCATCAGATAGATTGGCGATCTCCTCCTCACTTAGCTGACTTTCTGAGGCTCTAATCTGTTCTTTCCTTTGGGCCATATTTCTTTGTCTTGGCACAGCTGATAAGCTGTAATAGGGAGGGGCCTTAGGTATTCACCAGGCAGAGCAACCCACTTTGTGGTGCTGCCTGTGGAGGAGGCGCCAGAGAGGGAACAGTACAGCTCACCTGCTTGTCTCTAGCACACTTTTCAACGGACTCTCAGATTCTACTGTGAGACTGAGAGTTTCTCCTATGGTGGCAACCCCAGCCGTAGCCCACAGCCACCTCTGAATTCCCTTAAGTCAGCCTCTCCCTCACAGACCACTGTGCTCAGCAGCCAGCCCCACCCCCAATGTCCCCAATGCTGAGGTTTTTGTTAGCTGGCTGACCAGGTCTGCTGCCTTACTGGTCTAGTTATTCTGGTTGATTTTTTTTATTTAATTCCTTGGTTGTTGGAGTTCCATGCAGTTTGATTTTCTGGTGCTTTTGGTTGTTTATTGATTGCAGGTTGGTTGTTGTCCTCTTTTTGGTTGTGTGAGGAAGCAAAGGGTCTCTACCTATGCCTCCATCTTGGCCTGAACTCTAAATGAAACCATTAAAGGGCAGGAATATTTTATGTCTATCTTTGCATCCCTGTGCCTAGCCTCATGCCAGCACTACTAGTGTTACTATCACTATTAAAATGATAGTACATGTCAATTAAATATATATTTAAAAGGAATTTTCTAGTAACTCACCAGAAGTTTAAATATGAGCTTTGGTTCACTTTTTCCTTCTTTTTTGTACAGTTTTGGAGGACAAGAGGCAAGAAAAACTGTGGAGTAAGAGCTTATAGCTGCCAAATACATTGTCTTCCTAAAAGTACTTCTTTTTCTTTAGTTGGGGACGCAGAGCCCACCAATCAGTTTTGCCTTCCATATTTCATATTGCTGCTTCTGCTTTCCAGTAAACCTTTGCCAAAAGCACTCTTGTGAAGGCAAAGAAATAGACCTTACCAGTATACAGGAAAGGATTACTGAGATCTAAGAGGCAGAAAACTTGTGGTGTCATCAGGGTTAATTAGGGAGGGTGATATTGGCCTTGAGGCTATTGGTCAGCCTGAATGGGGAGTCAGCTAAGACTAGAGAGGGTTAATGAAGTTGCTGGCATAGCAACTATGTTTCCAAGGTGGAGTTTGTGAAGAAACAAGGATAATTCAAGCAGGTGGCCAGCTAGTGTACAGTTTTGAGAAGCAAACACTGTGCACAGCCCTAGTTGGGTGCACCAGCGGCCGATGAAAGTTAGTTCTGAATATAGGAGCAGACAAATTCTTGCAGTGCAGTGGGAGCAGAACATGCAGATACCAGACTGTGCAAGCAGCAGGAGGGATGCAACAAAGCATTGTTCAAAATTCAAAAGTCAACAGACTTAGCAGCATAAAAAGAAAAGTCAGAATATTTAGAACATTTGTCTGGACTTGAAAAATATTTTTGTATATAGGTTTCCCCACAAGCATTAGTGTTACGGAGAGAAAAATGATGACTACCTGAGCTAAGACTATGCTTCAAAATATTCATGGTTAAAATATTTTACCAAATCCAGATAAAAAGATATTTGTAATTAAGTAGTTCCTAATGTTATAATAAAAGCTAGTTAGGAGTTTGGCAAAAATATATGTCATTTACTCTAAAAGTTACAGGTTTTTTCAAAAAACAGATTTCAGATTAAAAAATCCAATTTGTATTTCACTAGAAAAGAAATGCTTGATCAAGGAAAGGGTGAAAAATTACACCCTCAGATATGATTTTGATAACTACTGACATTGTTACCTTTGATTCTAAAAAGAGACTTTTACACAGTAGGTAGTGCATACCTGATACCAGGCCTGATAGAATTTGCCTGATATCAGTTCACTTGGGCTACAAAAGCATAGTTACCGCAGCACTGGCTTTAGATCTTTGAGCTTTAATAGGATTCTCAACTTAAAAACATGTAATATACCATATTATCCCAATAGGTCCTAGAGGCAGAACCTAATACAGAACTAAAGTGCAGGCAATTTATCAAAGACACACTCAGTAGTAAAAGCACCTTGAAGGATTATGTAGAACAGGGAGAGGTAAGGGGCTGAGGAAGGATGTGGTCTTTCATAAAGTCTAGATTTGACTGGCTCTATTGGGGAGAGTGAGAGTCCTGGAATACCCATTGCAGTTTGCCCAACAGAGTTGCCCTGTCTTGGGAAAAAGGAGATTGAATTTTCTAGCCCTTGTGCCCCACATGTGGCAGCCATCGGTCTTGTGGGAGGAAGAATTCTGTGGTCTCCCAAGCACATTCAGGCCCAGGGCATCTCCTTGGGGACAGAAGCCCACGTTAGCACACCTGCTGCACCTGTGGTGCGAGGGCAGTAGCCCAGTGAAAAGGTTCTGGGTTGAGCTCCCCAGAGCATCTACTACCAAAAACCAATGTACGTATATTAGATCTGAAGAAACATGTTCTAACATTTAATGCCTATCTAGTGACACTATCATAGATTGCTTTTAATTTATTCATTCAATAAATACAAAGGAGGGCAAAAGTAGGTTTACAGTTGTGAGTACACAAAACACTGAGTTCATTCTCATATTGCTATTTATTAATTAATTACTGTCTTTTTCCCTGTGAACAACTGCAAGCCTACTTTTGCCCACCCCATATACATGCGAGAGGTGGATAGATAGATACACACACACACGCACACACACACAGATGCATAGAAAGAAACACCTACAGTGGATATAAGTGGTAATATTTCACTGTTTTGATTATGTCATTATAATTTTACAACCTAGTTTTCAGCTTAGCAAAATTACTAATGTAGGATTGTTGTCTCTGTTGGCTACGTTTATATATTATTTCATTCTTTAATATGAAGATAACTGTGCCTAAAAGAAAACAAATAAGAAAGGATATAAACCTTGGAATATGGTTCATTTTAAAGTGTTAACAATAAATACCAAAGAAACACCAACAAGGTTTGTGATTTTGGTAGCTTTCTGCCCACTATTATTGCGCCGAATTATGTAATTAGAAAGCAAGGAAATGTTTTCTGTGTCACTCCATCCCTTCTTACTAAAAGGTCTTGTGATAAATGTCTCAAGAATTGAGAATCAAACATTTATAAATTAATTAATAACTTTGTACTTTCTTTAACCAGATGAACTTTAAAAACTATCAAATTTCCATTTTTATTGGTCCAAGAAGTTTAAACTTAAATTATTAGAAAAACTCTTTCCCTGAGTTAAATGAGTTGTGATATTTTAGCTTTATTCAGTTCTATTGGATATGCTTTTATTTTAAGAAACATCAAAATTTATATTCTGAAAGTAGTCAAGGTATAAATTATAAGTAAGTTATCACACTATAGATTGAGGCCAGCAGAAGCCTCATACATTTCATTCTTTAGTATCTGTTGAACTCTGAAAAATACTAGCTACCCACATTGAAAATTAAATATTCTAAACCTCTTCCACTCTTTCCTGAGCCAATGCTTTTTTTTCAGACTTCACAATAACATTTATTCAGATAACCTACACAGCTTTGCAAATGAAATGTTGGTTATAATGATGGAAGGGTTAGATATGTTTACTTCATATTAGTGTCTGATTTCAGTTTAAGGAACAGTCTGGGAAAATAGCCACCTGTCCCTGGAGTCACATTATTCACATACTCATTTCACACACAAAAAAATAATAATATAGTCTTTCCATGTTCTCACTATTTTCACATCTTCATGAGAGATACACAAGTTAAAAAAATAAAAGAATACATCAACTACCCTGAAAAGAACTCACTATATAGGAGAATCATATGCTCAACTAGCCATATTGTGAACACTACAAGAAAGGAATATTTTTAAATGACATAAATACAAAAGGTTTTGGAAATAATGCATTATTCTGGAGAAAATCAAAGTTGAGTTTTTTTTCTATACAGGTCATCTTTTACACTAAGACTACAAGTAGGATGTATTAAGAAAAGGTATAATAAGTAGAATGAGTCAAAAGGTTACAGACATCAGAAAGTATTTTTGAATAATTGTACATGTTACTGTATGGGTGGTTCAAAGAAGTTGAAGCATCAAGTTTCCTGAAAGTACTGGGGCCAAAGCATTTTCTGAAATAAAAATACCAAGAACTAGTAAACAGTTTCTTTTTCTCCAGATGCTGTCATAAAAGTGAATTAGCTTTGACTATTTTCAGGCCTTGAACTATCTTTTAACCAGTTTACAATTCTAGAAGTTCTATATGACTGACCTAGATTGGGTTAGATGCCTACCCTTTTACATGGGGAAAGACATATATCCTTGATAAAAAAAAAAAAAAAAAAAAAAAAAAAAAAGTCCTGTTGAGTCCATATCCAATGGAGAATGAAAAATTTCCAAAGAAAATTGGATGTTCTCTATCTAGATAAAGACGTACTCAATAAATTCAGTCCCTTGTAAAGAGAAGCCAAGTCAATGCATATGTTCTCTTGTCCTATATCTGTCCTTTGTCACATGTCTTAGGATTGTGAAAAATGCTAAGATAGGTAAGTTGAGTATTTTATCCTTATTGTCTACCTTGAGACATACTGATAGAAAATTCCCCACCTTGAGATATACTGATAGAAAGTTTGTTAACTTCTACAATGGGAGAAAGTCAGCAAAGGGCAGGAGCTATTGCAGCATTTCTCAACCATTGAGATCTAGGGTGGTTCTCTCCCTGTGATTTCTTGTTGTATTGCTATTGAGAAGGAAAGAAAAGACACAATCCAGGTTATGAGAAACTATGTAGACACATTCCAAACATTACTATCACTAATTTTCCTGTTGTAATAAATTTTCCACCAACACATCATAGAAATGAGCTATGATCAAACCAGCAATTTTGCAGGTTTTTGTTGTTATTTTTTTCTCTCTTCCTTCTCACTGCTTTGAAAGAAGTTTCTTCCTCCAAATAGTTTTACCATCTCCCAATGCCTGGTAGAATGTTTTAAGTAAATTAAGTTATAGGCACAGTAGATATTATCAGAATTGGCCTCAGGATTCTTCATTTGTCAAATGACAAGGAAACTATCAGCAAGCAGTCTCAAGCTGCATAGGATAGAAAATTATAGAATTTATGTGTATAATAAACTTAAGTGTATCAATTGCCTCTTGAAAAAAAGACAGAAATAGCCTGAATCTTAATAAAGGGAAAATTGTAAGAGAAACTCACCCAGTAAGCTTGTAACAATGGGAATTTCTTGTCCTTTTAGGGCAAGGTGGTTCACAATATGTATGAGAAGAGAAAACACAGGAGTAGGTGATGGGCCTATTATTAATTAATTTACAGTGGTAAATAAAAGAGTAAATTGTCTCTCATTACCTTCATTTTTATAATAACAAAGAATTATTTTAAAAGTTATTAGTTTAGCAGTTACTGAATAGTATTGAACTTTAGTGATGCTGGACATTGGAGGGATTGTGGTGGTGGAAACAGTATAGTTGCTTCCTTCAAGATGCTCATAATACAGAGCTAAGTTCACAACCAACTCTAATATAAGGCAACGGACAATACAAAGATACCAAATATGGAAATTAATAGGCTTCATAGTTCCAAAAACATTAGTGTTAGAATGCAGATCATTTAAAAGTTTCATGTTAGGTCCACCATACACTATAGTAATGAACCATTTAGTGGACAGTTATGGGTTTTGACTGCTTAACATTTATTTCTGCTACTTATAGTAATGGCACTAAGGTTTTCTGTTTGGCATCTGCCTTATCCCACTTAAGTCCATATGCTTCTTGTGGGGCTGGGTCACACATTATTCAATGGCTGGTCCAAGAAGAGACATGTAATAAACCAGAGCCAGTGAAATCCAATTCCACATATTTTGTGTGGAAATCCAGGGAAGAGACTATTATTCTCCTCACTAAGAGTGCCAGGAGCATAATGACACATTCTGGGACTTCCGGGAGTCGCCACTCAGAGCCTTGGATGTTCACCACCAAATAAGAAGCGGAGTTGAGAGATAAAAGTAGGTCTTAACTATGTCACTTGAGTTGCTGGTTTGTCATTCTTGTCTCTTCCAGTTAGTTCATCCATTATATTTCCTTTATCTTCAGCCATTTTGAATTGGGTTTCTGCCATTTGCAACCAGAAGGTTGCTGACAAAGACAGGTGTCTTGCAAGTGTTTAAGGTATAGCTTAGGCCAGGGAGGAGATGTGTCTTATAAAGCAGAGAAAAAGAGAGAAAAAAAGTAAAGCAAAATTATTCATTCCATCCCCAGCCCCTAAACAGCACAGAATTTGAATTCTGGAAACCATACTTGGGCCAAAATATTTGGTGAGATTCACAATAGTATTTCCCAGACTGTTGCTTCAGAGCCCTGCCTAATTAACAGCATTTGATGTTTGTGAGTACATGTTAGACTACAACATGAGTAATTACAGCTTCAATTAGGATACCATTTACAATGCTATGACTTTGGTTTACTGTGCACCAGCCTCTTAAATTTTATCCCTTGATTTTTTCAAACCCATAATACTGAACTCAGTGGAACCAATCAAAGGCATAGAAGTGCTTGGAGATCATGCCATCTTCCTGTTCTTTAACAATTCTGTCATAAATGTTAATTTCCAAAAAAAATGTTCCTTCTTTCATATGGTTCAAACATTCACTCAGTAAAATTCATGCTACATTTATAAGGAAAAAACTTTAAATAGAGATTAAGAGTAATGATTAAATTCTCTTTGCATGATTACTAAAAATGAGTCTTGTTATAAATTCCAATTAAGTATGGGCCTGCTGTGAAGTCAGATGTGAACTTCCTATCGCAGTCACTTACCAATCCACATGCACTAAAACATCAGAATGATTATATGTTCTACTACTTTTAAAATATGTTTTGTCCATCTATATTTCAGAATTTGCTAGAACATTGGAAAGATTTTTAGAACCTCTTATGTAAACATTTGAAAAGGGATTTGTTTAAAATGTGTATTATATACAACAACATTTCCTGAACTTGAAATAGAAATCATTTTGTAAAATATTCTTGAAATAAAGGTATTTTGAATCTTTGTCTTACGAGTAATGTAATTTATTTTGACCCTTATTTATTGAATGCTTACTAGATGCCATCACTGATCCAGGTGCTGGGTATTCAGTTGTGGACCACTTCCCCTCAGAGTCTCCATCCTCTTATAAAAGAGAAAGAATAAACAAGTGATCAAATAAATATACAAGATAATTTCAGTGCTGTGAGGAAATTAAAACTTGATTAAATACAAAATCAAGTTTTTGCATGTAAATTAAAATTAAATTGATTTAATTTAAGGAAAAGTGTCTTTCTGAGGAGATATCATTTTATCTGAGACTTAAATCTGTGTTATGCCATTATATGGGCTGAGTTGTATAACCCAAAATTCATTAGGTTGAAATCATAATCCCATTACCTTGGAATGTGACTTAGATGGAGATAGAATCTCTAAAGAGGTGATTAAGTTAAAATGAAGCCATTGGGATGGGCCCTAATCCAGTGTAAGTGGTGTGCTAATAAGAGGAGGGCATTAGAACACAGACGCACACAGACCAAAGACCATGTGAAGGCACAGGGAGGAGAAATGGACATCTACAACCTCAGAACAAGTAACCCTACTGATGCCTTGATCTTGGATTTCTAGCCTCCAGAACTGTGATAAAGTAAATTTCCATTGTTTAACCCACCCAATCCATGGTATTTTGTTATAGCAAGGTCAGCAAACTCACACGTGCAACTATGAAGGCATTAAATACGTTGGGAATAGAGACATCTGCCATTACGACCCACCATACCCAATTTCTGTCTATTTTCAATTTCAAATTCTAATCAGGTACATGAAAAATACAAATACATAGTTTTTCACAAACATTCATTAAATCCAATAACCCCATGATCCAAATCTTTCACTTGAGGTTAGAATGAGTCACAAAAGGACCAAGAGAGTTGTATCTCTTTTCAGTGTCACACCCTTTGGTGGTAATATTAATGAATGAAGAGGTAAATAAAAATCAAGGAGCACATAGTAAAGGAAAATACAAAAGTCAAGGTATATTTCCTAATTTTTTTAAAATTTACAAAAACAGACTACAATGCAATATTAATTATTGATACTTAACATTATCTTCATGTGTTGTTTTAAGTACTAGGATCAACAAAGGCTTTAAGGTATGTGCTATTGATGTGTGGATAATTAAAAAGAAACATCTTCAATGAGAAAAATAATAAAGAAACTGTCCCTTTTTGCATCCCTATGCATGTGTATAGCTGTGCTTGAGGATATCAGATGCACTTTCTACCTTTCTTGTAATACAATCATATAGGTATTTGTTTTAGTCAGAACTTTGGGGTTGCAAGTGACAGAATCCTAAATTGATTTAATTTAAGCTAATCAGTCAATGATATTTTGGCTAAAATAAGGATGAAGAATGGAGAAAGGAATGAGCTTCCCAAAATGAGAGCCAGGGACTCAAGTGCCATCTTACAGCCTCTGCCCAGCCATCCCTCAAATTTGAATGTGGGCTTTTGTTGAAAACCAACTTTTTCCTATAGCAGGGAACTTGACCATAAAAAGATTTATGTTTTTTCCATATGTCATCATAACCAGAGATAAAAAGGCTCTTCCCCATCAGTTCTCATTATAAATCATATTAGAATGCCTTGGTCATGTTCTCATTCTTCAACTAATCACTGATGGATGAGATACCACTGGCTTGGTCTTAAACATTAGTTTACACTTACAGTCAAGAGGGCAGTCTGTTACAGTAGGTAGAAATGGGAGGAAGAAGAGCAGACAAAAACTGCTTTAACTCTAGCCAACCGACAGATATAGACAACCTGGAGACGTAGACCATTCACTCCAGACTTCACCATATTTATACACTGATAAAGACCCGAAGGATGAGAATCTTACACATAGTGTTGACAGTAAGTTTGTAATTATATTTTGGAAAATTAATTAAGAGTTAGAGTTGGATATAACAGTATCAACATAGAGTGATGCTGATTAAAGTTCAGAAACTCAAATTTTTCCAATTTAACTTTAATGAAAATTATTTAGAAGAGTTCTATTATAGCACAGACTTTTGGGGTTTTTCTGTTTGTTAGTTTTTAATCACAAAGTATTATCTAAGCTTTTAGAATCATAAGTTTAGAAATTTTGTTAGAAATTCAAAAATTAAAATAAAATCTGACTTGAGTCTGAAAATTGCCCTGTTTTGTATATTACTTTGAAGATTATTGTTTGAAGATTCTTATTCCTTTAAATCATAACACAAAAAAGAAGCATGACTAGCATAAAATATTGTTTCCAAAATACTTCTAAATTCCCCACAAACACACACCATTGTGTATTAGGCTTATGATATCTCTGATAAGTCTTTAACTCCTAATATCCATAAGAGGTTAATATAGATTGCTAGAATACTAAGCATAAAGTGCATCTAAAGGTCTTACCCTATTACTCCTGAAGGTTTTTCAAGCAATGTTGTATGCTGAAATAACTAATTGTTGATTATTCAAACAATTATCTGTTATGGCTCATGACACTGAGGATGTTTGTAAAAGGTTCAGAAGATACAATACCTAACCTCAATATGATGATAACCTAGATGGCAAAGAATAGGAAACGTGAAGTATTGTTTTACTGAGAGAGAATCTGATTATGACATTTTAATCAAAATTCTCTTATTTTGTAAATGAAGGAACTGCAATGTTTGTAAACAAAAACACGTGACATATAAGAAGTCAAATGTAGTCATTTTCCCAATCATATAAGGAACTAAATGTAGTGAAAGATTAGAAATTAAAATTTTAAACTCCCAAATAAATGCTATGACTACTTACTATACCATGCCGGCATTGCCACTGGCAGATTCTGGGCTTTGTTTTGCTTGAAAATAAAAAATAAAGCCTTTCTCAGGAAAAGTTTAATGTTACTGAAGTATATAAGCATCTATAAGGACAAAGAGCAAATTTAACGTATGTAATTCAAGTGGTAAAGACATTAAACATAAGCCAAAGGTCATATACAAACAAGTTAGTTGCAGAAGATTCACATGTTTATTACAGTTCCTCAAAGACCAAATCCCTACCTCACTAGTTAAGAAAAAGGAAGGCAAGACAAAAGGGAGAGAAACTGTTAGAGTGGGGGACACTGTAATCATTTTTAATAATCAACTTTCACTTCAGTAAGTCCTCTTAACAGTTTTCTCTTTTCCACAAATATTTTGTACTAAAATTGTTTGTTTCCATTTTGTACTAAAATTGTTTGTTTCCACTTGCTTGTACTAAAATTGTTTATATTTCTTTTTGACAAAATATTTTTTAAAAGGAAAGAGATATTACTGAACAATAGGAATGGTAAAATAATCTGTAAATACAGACTTCCTTTGCTTTGATTCATTGTGTTGTGCTGGGCTCTGGAAGAATTGGTTTGCACTTTAAAATATCTTAATGATGAGGTCCTGAGTTCTGTAGTTCCTTAAATTCTTTCCCTAGATACATTTTTTTACTAACCTTCAACTTACTTACTGACTGTCCATGGCTAACGGTCAGACAAGTTCCACATGCCTCACAGGCCTTTGACAAAGTAAGAATCTGTCAAGGCACTTCCTGCTTGCCCTCCTTACAGCCTGATGACCCACAGGCACCAAGGAAATGTTTTGCTAGATTATGTAGATTCTTTCACTAAAATCATTCCAATCTTATACTTTCCAGTCTTCTCTGAATTTTAGATAGCCTTCACATAAATATAGTGGTTCCAGCAGTAAATTAAAAATATACATATTTTAATAATTAAAGCTGAAATATATTTCATACTGTCAGTCTGACAGGACTTGTTCTAAGTGTTTAAAATGTTTGACTCACTCAATAAGGCAGCATAGTGTGATAATCAAGAGCCTGGTTCTCAGGCCGGAATGCCTGAGTTCAACTGTATGTCAGCATGTGCTAACTGTATGGCCTTGGATAAGTTACCTCAGTTATTAAATGGGAGTAATAATAGTATCTACCCTGTAGAGTTGTTATGAAAATTAGAGTTAATACTTCTAAAAAATTTTGAAAACCCCTTGTGCTACAGTATGCTCTATATGAGTAAGTTAAATAAAATTTCAATTTTAAGTACGTTTGTTATTGCACCCATTTTATAGATGAGGAAAGAAGTAAATATAGTCAAATAACTTGGTCAAGGCTACACAGCTGTTTAGTGGCAGAGCCACACTTCTAAAAATGTGCTGTTCTGTGTGTGTGTGCACACTCAAAAGTGGGTGAAGTAAATAATATTTGAAAATGGCTGCGAATTTTCCAAATATCTTGAAAACTTAGACATCTAGTTAGTTGGATGTCAACTAGCTAGAAAGTTAAACAAGCTGAAACAAATCAGTTAAATTACTGAAATATCAATATTAAATAAACATGAAGAAAAATGACATCCACATTAGAAAACAATGATAAGAATAACCACTAACCTTTCATTAGAGACAATTCAAGTGATATAAGAACTTAAAAATGGAGGAAGGAAGATGGTAGCATGGTAGGAGGGAGCAGATTCCATTTGCCCCTGCACACAGGAGAGGAACCTGGCTGATCTGTGGCGGCACGGAATGGTCAACCAGCGGAAACACAGCATATTTGGAAGTAGGAGACTGAAGTTTGTAGCTGACATTGAAAAATTATACAATAAGGAGCGTACTTCAGAACAATAAGAGCCCAGGGATCAGCAGAGACCAGGGCTACTGAGGCCCTGGGCCCAGCACATGCCAGGCCTGCTACAGGGCTCTAGGAAGGGAGCCGGGCACGTGACAGCAGATGGCTCCACGACCGAAGACACTCATGTGCAATCAGAGACAAGTGTGCACGACCGTGGGCACTTGCACATGTGACAGCAGATAACCAGAGAGCTGTGGCCAAAGGTGCTCATGCCTGAAGGGCACAACTGCTTGACCGGAGAACTGTGGCCCACCCGGGAACCCGGGGAGTGCAAGCAATCCAAGGGAAATCTGGAGATCACTCCCTTGAAATTGGGGTCAGCACACGGCGTGGGAGACCCGAGCTCACACCCATGAACTCAGGAAAGTGCATGCTCCCCAGGAGGCTCAGAACATATGCCCGAGACCCTGTGCACAGAGGTGCCAGGCTAGCCCTGGGAGGACTAGCCCAAAGATAACTGAGTACTGAACAGAGAGAAAAGCAATACCATCACCCCTCAGCCTTTGAAGCCAGCAAGACCAGAAACTCCGGCTTGACAAGTGCAAAAACAGCAAGAGGTTTCTTTGTTTTGGTTTGGTTTGGTTTGGTGTGTTTGTTTCTTTGTTTGTTCATTTTTCTTTTTAAAAATAACTTTTCTATTATTTTTTCATTATTTTTATCTTTTTTGCCCCTCAACTCCTTTTGCTTCTCTTTACTTCATTCTTGCTTTATTGCTTCTTTCTTTCTTTCCAGTTTTATCTCTTCTCCCTTCCTCTTTGTTCTTTCTTCCTTTTTCATTTTTTTTCTTCTTTTTTTCTTTTTAAATACCCATGAGTGAGACAAAAAAACAAAAACAAAAACCTGGAACAGTGAAAAAAACAGAGTTGGTCCCAAAGAGGGAGTATTCTAACACCTGAGACAGTGGAAGCTGTGAACACCAGGATACCCGAAGGAGACTGCACCACTGAATCTCACAGATATTCTAGCACAGAAGTTCATACCATAAACCCAGGGAGCAAGAACAAATCAATTTTAAAAGCTGAGGCTAACAAGAAGAGTCTTACAAAAAATGAGAAGACAAAGAAACAATCCCCAAATGAAAGGAAAGGAGAAAGCCCCAGAAAGAATACTAAATGAAACGGAGGAAACTCAACTATACAATGTTGAATTAAAAACAATCGTTGTCAGGAAGATCCAAGAGCTCTCAATGAGTACCAGAAACTACAGGGAAGCTACGATGAACTCACTGCAAACTATATCACCATGAAAAAGGAAATAGAAACTATCAACAAGGGCCAAGAGGAAATTAAGAACACAATTTCTGAACTGGAGAACACAGTGGAAGGAATGAAAAGCAGAATCGATGAAGCAGAAGATCGGATTAGTGAGTTGGAGGACCAAGTAGAAAAAAACACCCAGAAAGAGCAAGAAAAGGAAAAGAGGCTCAGAAACAATGAAGAGGGATTAAGAGAAATGCAAGACAATATGAAATGTAATAATATCCGCATAATAGGGATACCAGAAGGAGAAGAAGAAGAGCAAGGGATAGAAAACCTATTTGAAAAAGTAATGATGGAAAACTTCCCTAATGTGATGAGAGAAAAAGTCACACAAATCCAGGAAACACAGAGAGTCCCAATCAAGAGGAACCCAAAGAGGCCCACATCAAGACACATCATAATTAAAATGGCAAAATTCCGAGACAAAGAGAGAATCTCACAGGCAGCAAGGGAGAAACAGGAAGTAACATACAAGGGAGCCCCAATAAGGTTAGTAGCTCACTTAATGGAAATGCTCCAAGCCAGAAGAGAATGGCAAGAAATATTCCAAATAATGAGAACCAAAGGCCTGCAACCAACACTACTTTACCCAGCAAGGCTTTCAGTCAAGATAGAAGGCCAAATAAAGAGCTTCCCAGACAAAAGAAGTCTAAAAGAGTACACCTCCACCAAACCAGTTCTGCAAGAGATGCTAAAGAGACTGCTTTAAGGAAAGGAAGGAAAGGAGAAAGAGAGGAAGTGGAACACAGGTACAAAAATGGCAATGAATAAGTACCTATCAATAATAACCTTAAACATAAATGGATTAAATGCTCCAATTAAAAGGCATAGAATAGCTGAATGGATAAGAAAGCATGACCCTCACATATGCTGCCTACAAGAGACCCACCTCAGGACAAAAGACCTATACAGACTCAAAGTGAAGGGCTAAAAACATATTTTCCAAGCAAATGGACAGGAAAAAAAACCCGGGGTAGCAATACTCATATCAGACAAAATAGACTTCAAAAGAAGAACCATAAAGAGAAACCCAGAAGGTCACTTCATAATACTTAAGGGAAGAATCCAGCAAGAAGGCGTAAACATTATAAATATATATGCACCCAACTTAGGAGCACCCAAACACATAAAGAAAATCTTAGAAGACTTCAGGGAAGATATTGACAGCAACATAATTATAGTAGGGGATTTGAACACCCCAGTGTCAAAAGTGGACAGATCTTCCAAACAAAATATCAACAAAGATATTGTGGCATTGAACAACACGCTAGATGAAATGGACTTAAAAGATATATATAAAGCCCTTCATCGCAAAGAAACTAAATACACATGTTTTTCAAATGCACATGGAACATTTTCAAAGATAGACCACATGATAGGATACAAAAAGCCTCAACGAATATCAATTTCAAAAAAATTGAAATTATACCAAGTATTTCTCCAACCACAAGTGACTAAAACTAGAAATCATCCCCAAGGGGAAAAACCCAAAACCCTCAAAGTCATGGAGATTTAATAGGATGTTATTAAACAATAAATGGGTCAAGAATGAAATTAGGGAGGAAATCAAAAAGTTTCTGGAAACAAACAAAAATGAACTCACAGTGACCCAAAACTTATGGGACACAGTGAAGGCAGTCCTCAGAAGAAAGTTCATAGCGATACAGGGCAACCTAAAAAAGATAGAAATATTTCAAACAAACAACTTAACCCTACACCCACAAGAACTTGAGGAACAACAACAAAGACAGCCCAGAGCAAGTAGAAGGAAGGAAAGAACCAAGATCAGAGAAGAATTAAATGACATAGAGACTAAAAGCACAATTCTAATGAATCCAGGAGCTAGTTCTTTGAAAAGATAAACAAAATTGACAAGCCATTAAGCAGGCTCATCAAGAAAAAGAGAGAGAGGACCCAAATAAACACAATCAGAAATGAAAGAGGAGAGATTACAACTGACACCACAGAAATACAAAGGATTGTAAGAAATTACTATGAAGAACTGTATGCCAAGAAATTTGAAAACCTAGGTGAAATGGACAAGTTTCTAGAAAAATGTAGTGTTCCAAAACTCAATGAAGAAGAAGCAGAAAGCCTGAACAGACCAATAACAGCAGATGAAATTGAAGCAGTAATCAAAAAATCTCCCAATGGACAAAAACCCAGGACCAGATGGTTTCACAGGAGAATTCTACAAAGCATTTAAGGAAGAGCTAACCCCTACCCTTCACAGACTATTCCAAAAAATACAAAATAATGGAAGACTCCAAAACTCTTTTTATGAAGCTAGCATCATTCTAATCCCAAAACCAGATAAAGACACAACAAAGAAAGAAAACTTCAGGCCAATATCGCTGATGAACATAGATGCTAAAATCCTCAACAAAATATTGGCAAACCACATCCAACAATACATAAAAAAGATCATACACTATGACCAAGTGGGATTCATCCCAGGGATGTAAGGATGCTTCAACACTCACAAATCAGTAAATGTAATACATAACATAAACAAAAGCAAAGACAAAAATCACATGATCATGTCAATAGATGAGGAAAAAGCATTTGATAAGGTACAGCACCTATTTATGATAAAAACACTCAGTAAAGTAAGAATAAATGGAGCATTCCTCAACATAATCAAGGCCATATATGAGAGGCCTATGGCCAACATCATACTCAATGGACAACAACTAAAATCCTTTCCGCTAAAATCAGGAACAAGACAAGGTTGTCCACTTCCACCACTTCTATTCAATATAGTATTGGAAGTCTTAGCCACAGTGATTAGACAAGAAAAGGAAATAAAAGACATCCAAATTGGAAAGGAGGAAACAAAACTATCATTGTTTGCAGATGACATGATAGTGTACATAGAAAATTCTATAGACTCGGCCAAAAAGCTGCTTGACCTAATAAATGAATTTGGCCAAACAGTCAGATACAAAGTCAATATCCATAATCAAAGGCATTTTTGTATACCAACAATGAAATAGCAGAAGCAGTAATCAAGGAAAAAATCCCATTCGATATAGCAAAAAGAAAGATAAAATACCTAGGAGTAAACCTAACCAGGAGGTAAAAGACCTGTATGCAGAAAACTGCACAACATTGAAGAAAGAAATCAAGGAAGACACAAACAAATGGAAACGTATACCATGTTTGTGGATTGGAAGAATTAACATCATCAAAATGTCCATACTATCCAAAGCAATTTACAGATTCAATGCAATACCTATTAAAGTACCAATGGCAAATTTCACAGATATAGGACAAACACTTCAAAAATTTATATGGAACCATAAATGACCTCGAATAGCTGCAGCAATTTTGAGAAAGAAGAACAAAGTAGGAGGGATCACAACACCTGTCACCAAACTGTATTACAAGGCCACTGTAACCAAAACAGCCTGGTACTGGCATAAAAACAGGCACATGGACCAGTGGAACAGAACAGAGAGCCCAGAAATAAACCCAATTCTCTATGGTCAATTAATATTTGACAAAGGAGGCAACAACATAAAATGGAGTAAAAGTAGCCTCTTCAACAAGTGGTGTTGGGAGAACTGGACAACTATGTGCAAAAAAAAATGAAACTCCAGCACCTAATTACAACATACACAAAAATAAATTCAAGGTGGATAAAAAATTTAAATATAAGCCAAGACAACATTAAAGTCCTAGAGGAGAACATAGGCAGAAAAATCTCAGATATTTCACTCAGCAACATTTTTACTGATATGTCCCCTAAAAGCAAGGGACATAAAGGAAAGAATAAACAAATGGGATCTCATCAAAATAAAAAGCTTCTGCACAGCTAAAGTAAACAGTATTAAAATAAAAAGAGAACCAACTGTATGGGAAAACATATTTGCCAATGATACCTCAGACAAGGGTTTAATCTCCAACATATATAAAGAACTCACATGACTCCACTCTAAGAAGACAAGCAACCCAATTTAAAAAATGGGCAAAAGACTTGAACAGACACTTCTCCAAGTAGGACATACAGAAGATCCAGAGACACATGAAAAGATGCTCAATATTGCTAGCTATCAGAGAGATGCAAATTAGAACCACAATGAGATACCACTTCACACCTGTCAGAATGGCCATCATAAACAAAGCAACAAACAACAAGTATTGGAGAAGTTGTGGAGAAAAGGGGATCCTAGTGCACTGTTGGTGGGACTGCAGGCTGGTACAACCACTATGGAAAGCAGTATGGGATTTTCTAAGAAAACTAAAAATGAATTTACTTTTTGACCCTGTAATCCCACTACTAGGATTATATCCTAAGAACCCTGAAACACCAATCCAAAAGAACCTATGCACCCCAATGTTCATAGCAGCACAATTTACAATAGCCAAGTCTTGGAAGCAACCAGGTGCCTATCAGTAAATGATTGGATCAAAAACTGTGGTACATTTACACAATGGAATTCTATGCAGCAGGAAGAAAGAAAGAGCTCATACCCTTTGCCACAGCATGGATGGAACTGGAGAGCATTATACTAAGCAAAATAAGCTAGGCATTGGAAGACAAATACCATATGATCTCAGCTTTAACAGGAACCTAATCAACAAAACAAACAAACAAGCAAAATATAACCAAAGACACTGAAATTGAGAACAGGCTAACAGTCACCAGAGTGGGGAGGGGAGGGAATTTCAGGGGAAAAGGGGAAGGGTTTGGAGCAACAAGTATGAAAGACACATGGACAAAAACTAGGGGGGTGGATATGGGGGAGAAGTGGGGAGGGTTGGGGCGGTGGGCTGGGACAGGAGTAAAAGACAGATAACTGTACAATTTAAAAAAGAACAAAAAAAGAAAAAAGAACTTAAAAATGTATGAACTATTAAAAGAAAAATGTCAATAATTTTATATTCAGTGAAACTATCCTTCACATAGGAGAGCAAAATGTCTACTTTCAAATACAAAAGAAAGAATGTTTGTCAGAAAAATTTAAAAAGTGAAGATATCTAAAAACTAAAAGAAGTAAATGAATTTACCAAAAGAATAAGAATCATCAAAAATGGAAATCTGTAGATAAATATAATATATTTTCCTCAAAAATCAAAAAAGGCATGTATTTTTTCCAATACTTTAGTGATAAAACAACCTTGTCCTACCTAAAGAATACTAGTGTTCAGCAGAACAATTTAAAAATTGAAATTAAAGCTAAAATATAATTTGTACATGATATGACTTTTCTATTAGGTATCAAATTGAAAAAATATGATCTCACATTATAAATTCTCTCTTGAATATTAGTTGCATTATTTTTCTATAGTCCTATCACACTAGCTAAAACTGCATTGTCACATTAAAAAATTAAAAATAAATAAACAAAATGGAAATGCCTACAAAATTAATAAAAATATGGAAAAAGAACAACAAAAGGAGTTGTATACTGCCTGATTTTAAGACTCGCTTTAAACCTTTAATAATTAAGAACTTGTGAAATTGACTAAAAAGATATTTAGATGACTGTAACAGAATAGAGAGACCAAAAATGAATCACTTATATAGCCTACTGATTTTCAGAAATGGTGCCAAGGCTGAAAATTGGGGAGAGGAAAGTTTTTCATTAAATGAAGCAGGAAAACTGAATACCCATTTGAAAAAACACATTTTTAAGGTAAACATACACACAATGGAATATTACTTAGTAATAAAAAAGAAAAAGTTACTACTATGTGCAATGACTTGCATAGATCATAAATATAATGTTCTAAATGGAAGAAATCATGTATAAACAAAAATCTTGAAGTCTTAATTATAAGTACAGAAAAGAAATCATTGGTTGCAAAGGCTGAGCATAGGAGAAAATATCAGCAAAATTTTATGGTGGAATCCTTTGAGTAATGGAAATGTTCTCTAATCATATTGTGGTGATTGTTAAATAATAGTATCATTTGTGAAAAATATAGAACTATATACAAAATAGAGTTAATTTTACTTTATATAAATTATACCTCAGTATAATTGACTAAAAATTTAATTTGGCACACCTTTTTCATATGACAGAGCACAGGTGATTTTTACCATGTGGACTATAATACCAGCCAGAGTGTGGTTGACCAGAATAAGTATGTGGAAGTTACCTATACCTGGTCTCCAAAGGAACTAGGATTTACATTATATACCACCAATCCTTTGTCCAATTAACTATTTTTGAAATAAGCTTGCTCATTTTGCCCCATAGTTGCTGAATACCAAATACTAACTAAACTATTATGCTTTCAATTGGATTTATTCATTGAGATTGGCATGGTCAGTTATTCCTATTCTCTTAATAGTAAAATTGCATTAGCTGTTCAGTGACACAGTTGATTGAAGATTGGCTGTCATTCCAATAGGAGGAAGTAATAGATGTACCTTTGTTTTGCCATGTATAATGTACACTTTTGGGCCCAAATTTTTGAGGGAAAAATAGGGATGCATATTATACATGTGTAGTACTAATTCTGTAGCTCTCTCTCTATATGTATATTTTTTAATATTTTATTTATTTATCTTTAGAGGGGAAGGGAAGGAGAGAAGAAGGGAAATATCAATGTGTGGTTGCCTCTCATGCATCCCTTGCCAGGAACTGGCCTGCAACCCAGGCATGTGCCCTAACTGGGAATCGAACTGCAATCCTTTGATTTGCAGGCCCGCACTCAATCCACTGAGCTACATCAGCCAGGGCTCTGTATCTATATAAATGTTTTAATTATTATATTTATGCTTATGCATTAGAAGTGTAACTCTAAAAGCAATGATGATATCCATGTGTTCCAAAATAAATGCTATAATTCCTTTATAATACAAAAATAAGTATTAATTAATTAATTAATTAAAATGAAAGATATTTCTCCTGAAAGTTTGGGCCAAAACCACAGGTGCGCATTATACATGTTAAAATGCAGTAGGACGATTTGACCATATGCACTTCCAGCATCAGTTTTGGGGAGCAGAAATACCAGGGTTTAATTATTGTCCATTGAAACACTCTAATGCATAGACATAACAAGAGTTACAGGGGATAAATCCTGTATTTTCTTCAAAGGGAGGAAACATAAAAGAACTGGCCATAAAAATGTTGATTTATAGACAATATAGGGAATGGTTCAATAACCTTAAACAATGATTTCTTTTTTAATTTGAAGAACAGGTAGGCAACGTGTGGTTTGAGAAGACATGAATTTAAAAGTTTGTCACTTCTTCCCAGCACCCAGCTATGCTTCCTTATTTATTAGATTTGGTTTATCTATTAGAAAACTGGTTATGGAAAGTCTGCAGAGGGAGAAAGGCAGGATGCCAACTTCAAAATATTGATCTTAGTGCAATAGGAACATTTGGGAAAAGAAAAACAAAAATATTAACAACAATAATACCAAACACTATGAATGGAACTTCTGAATGTCTATTGATAAAATGGCAAAAACGGAGATTGAAGGATGCAACCATAATCTATGCAATACTGGGCATTAAATGATTAAGCTATAAGAATACAAAATGCTGGGGGGGGTTGAGAAGGGAGGAGAATTTACTGGTGTTAGATGCAAAGAGTGATCTATTTCAACTACTCCGCAAGATAGGAAAGATATTTTTTTGGCCAAAATACGTTTAAAAACCCCTATGATTTTCAGAATTTCACCACCACCACCATCATTACTGTCCTCTTAAAAGAATATTGTCATATGTCATTATACTTAGATAAGCAATGATAAAGATGGCAAAGCTATTTTATAAATTAAAAGCAGTAATCACGGAGTTAGGTCTCTGAAGCTAGACAGCCATGTAGACATTAGAAGGGGCAAAAATGACATAAAACATGCCAAAGTGGACACAGAATGAATCAATGACTATAACTTCAGTTAAGGTTATCATTTTATTAGAAAGCAGGACTGAAAGCTCATATTAAAAATAAATGGCTAGAATTATAATGGATTTGAAATATTATTTTATGTGTAAGTAAATGAGTTAGCCTGCCACATTTTCACAGACACTGGGTGAAGGCATTAGACTACTGGGTTCAAGAGGAAGGACTTTACTGCTCATGGAACAGCAAGCGGCATGAATTCCACGTTCGCTCCAGGGGCCCTTGTCCACCGTTTGTACAGGAGCGACGCAGAGCAGCCCAGGTGCCTCTAGTGCCTTCGGTGGATTTGTGTCACAGATGAGAAATCCTGAATTTATGAAGCCTAGATCTTTAATAATGGGCTGCAAGGAAATCAGTCTAATCTTTGTCTAAAGGGAGATATTATTTTTATTATATTGAGCAGACAAAATACCCTGCCCTCTGCTCCAGACAGAGGAAGACAAACTCTTCCCTCCGCTCCATTATCTAAGTCTATTGACCATAGAAATATGCTTAAAAATACAGGGTAGGGCAAAGTAGGTTTTCGATTGTTCATATGGAAAATAATATAATAATTAATAAATAATAATACAAGAATAAACTCTGTGCTTTGAGTACTCACAACCATAGGCTTACTTTTGCCCCACTTTCTCTAATCACAGATGTCCAGAAATGTGAGAGACCCATGGAAAGGATGTCTCCCAACAATAAGTATAAGTACAGAAACAGATATAAAGGCACTGATAACACTCTCTTATATTTCACTGTATGTAAATACGCAAAATAATTTAAGTGATATTTTTGTTATAAAATGAAATATAGACAAGATCATTTTCAAAATACCAATTTGGCCATCATCACAAAATGCTACTTGAAATTATTTTTCTAACAAGAGATCTACGGCAACATTGATTAATCCTTCTTTGGGTTTCTGACTATTTTGAGAATAACTGAGAAAACAGGTCACTTTAAAAAGTGACGCACTAAGGAACCCAAAAATAGTGTGTTCACAGGAATGCACTAAGAATAAGGAACAACACTGCTTCAGGTCTCCATGTGGACTGGTTTCCCATAGAAGGCGAAATAAACTTTGAATCCTGTTAATATGGAGATCCAAGGAAACTGCATTGGCAAATTAAGCCAATTGTCTCTAAGTTTTAGAATTAAAAAATAAAGGTGTCAAAAATGAATGTTTGGTGAATTATTCATATTCATAAACTCAACAAACATTTATCAACTTGTGACAGACACTAATATAGGTGCTAAAGAACTGAGTTAGACAGCATTTACTTTTATGAATTAAATATTTTAAAAGAAGGAAACAGACAATATACAAAGAACCTAACAACTTAATTTTCCACAGTTTTAATCCTGGAAGATCCCTGAGGATAATAGGAGAATGACTGCAGTGCTGACCATGCATCAGCTCCAGTGGCCTAGGAGCAGACAGAGCAGAAATGCCCACCGTAGCCCCTTTCTACTCACATGCTCTGAGGGGAGCAGGCGGAGCCTGCTAGCTGAACCCTTTCCACCAGGGCTCTTGTTCTTGGAATCAGGAAACATTTATTCCTTTGAGGCTCCACTGGAGGTGGGTGTTCTCCTCTGCCAGGCCTGGCAAATGATGTAAAGAATAAATGCCCAATTTCTACTGTTCAGATTTGATGTGGAATCACAGTTGCAGTTATATATATTTTCAATCAGCGCTTGCTAAGTTTTTTAAAAAGTGCACACTATTTTATAAAATAGGTCCTCATAAATGCATTTTTTGCAAACCTAGTGACTAAGTGGTATTTTTGTCATAATGATCAAAGATTAAAAGACTTGAAATTTGAAGAGTTCTGAGAAAGAGAAGGTAAAAGTAACAGCCCTGTAAATGCCTTCACCTGAAATAGCCTGATAGCAGTCAAGGAATAGCAAGAAGGCTGGAGACAAGTGAAAGAGAAGGATGGTAAATAATAATGCCCCAGCACGAGGGGTGGTAGTTATGGGAAGAATGGCAGTTTGATAGACATGAATTATTTTCTGTCCAGAGAATCTTTTTTCTTTTCAAATAAATAACTTGATCTGCTTCCCCAAGTGAAAAGGATATACACACGACCTACACCTGCACAAACAATATGTAATCCCCTGGCAACAGTAGTTGGCTTAGGACAAACACATTATGCAACCCAGGGCCATCAGCAGCGTTCTTGGGACTTCTCTCATAGAGTTATTATGAAAAAGATACTTGTTTCATTCTTCCTGAAGAATAAAAATCAACATGAGAGGAGAGGTTGGACCTTGGTAATATTCAACACTTGGAGTCCATGTTTTATGTCAGAGCCATAGGCAGTTACATACAACAGGAAGTACCATGTATTGATCAGTAATTTGCAGATGAAAAAGTCTTGGCTAATATGCCCACAAATAGTTACCCAGGCCAAAGGTTTTATTTACCCTTGCCTTGATGTTTTAGCAGAATAATATGGAAAGTCCTCAGAAAGTCCTCATTTCCCACACTTGTTGACTTATCCACAATAGAGTTCTATTGTGGATAAGATTGGAAGAGCAGCATTTAATGCTTCTGAAGCTAAGCTGATGATTCTTCCAGTACCACAAAATGAAGAGAAGATCCTTCCTCTTCAATGTAATGGTCATCATTGAGAAATAAATGTCAATGGTGGCCGGGGCTTCTAAAGTTACAGTTCTTGAGAGAAACATCTATTTCAACTCACTTACATAGGACTTTTTTAGCATGACTCAGCTACAGAAATGGCTCCATAAAAGCACAGAATAATGTCATCTGCCTCAAGTTTGACTCTCAGGTGAACTGTCATCCCCTTGCTTTTGCCTTATACAACTCCTCTGGTAAATTACAAATTAAGATCCTGCTTCTTTTTTTTACCTTTCTTATGGCCTTGTTCATAACATTGCAGTCCTGTCCTCATAAATGCTGATGGCTTAAAGTACCACCAGTATGATACTGTCTTGTAAATTTATACTTCCAGTCTAGTCTTCTATGCTAATGTATGAGACCAAATATCCAGTAATTTACTCAAGTTTTGTACCTAAAAGTCTTAAACTTCACTCCACACTCAACTGTACTATAAACATTGGCATTCATCATGTCATAATCTCCTTTATATCCATATGTCTCATTAATTTTGTCTTTTAAAAAAAACTTTACTGTTTTAATTATTCAACCACCAACCTAAAACTAATTCAATTACAAATACTTTTTACCAGGATTTCTGCAGTGTCCTCCTATATGTCCTTCAAGAAATTATCTTCTAGTTGCCACTCCATATTTCAATAAAAAGTAATTTCAAACTCATTCTAATCATTCCAATCTCATGCTTCAAATCTACTGGTTAGTAGAGTCCCATAATTTTTCATGTAAATATAAAATCCTAAGCACAGTTTATGAGAACTTGCATTATAAACACACACACACATAGACAATTTGTTAGTGAATTTAGAAGAAACAATGTGTGGCAAAATCTTCAAGAACAAAATAAGAGTTCAAAAATGCTTATAAACTGTATATGAGAGAAAAAGAGAGAGAGAAAAGAAAGAAAGAAAGAAAGAAAGAAAGAAAGAAAGAAAGAAAGAAAGAAAGAAAGAAAGAAAGAAAGAAAGAAGAGAGGTAAAGGAAGGGAGAGAGGGAAGAGATGATGAAGGGAAGAAGAAAAAAGAGGAAGATACTTCCAATTCACATTTTTTATTACTGTGATGATGATCCATGATATTTCCCGGTAATAGAAATTTTTTAATATCACATGTGTGGCCAAATTTTAGATTTAGATAGATTATTCAGCTCCTGGTCACTGACAAGGGAGGAGAAAGATAAAATAAAATAATAAAAAACAAATCCTATCAAATAAGTCATTAGAGTCACTATTTCTCTAAGTCATTAAACATTTTAGAATATAGTATCTGATTCTAGATTCAGTAACAATTTATCTTTAGAACTGATGATTTAAAAAAAATCTTACCATGGAGACTACAGTATTGGAAATGCAAAGCTTCTTTAGGTGTATTTTTTACTGAATACTGAGTTGAATTTTTCTTAAGACCCTTCTTGGTGGCTAGCTGGAAGGAGAAATGATAACCACTGATTTTCTACAAACATCCACATATTATTCCCCACTCCTGGACCTGAAAACAGTTTTTATAGCCTTGAAAAAAATGTCAGATACATCTTCTGTTGGGTTTAAAGTCAGTCTTCATGGTCGTGTGAAGGAGGATTAGGAGAGCTGTGGGAAAAAGCAGGGCTGGAATGTGCTTTGAAGCCTCTGTGGCTGGTACGGATGAGTCACAGCATGGAGTTAGTCTGGCTGGGGCAAGGTGAGTTCTGTGCTGGCAAGACTCAGCCTTGAAGTGTTTATAAAATAAAAAATAAATTAAATCTCTTGCTGTAAAATAGACTCCATTTCAGGTTTAAAGAAAGAAAAAATAATAATATCTTTGTGTCAGCTTTGTTAAAGAAAAAATAGAAAAATGTGTATTCCTGAAGTGATTTTGGGTTGTGGGAAAAAAAATGTAATAATTATCTTGATGACAAATACATTCCTTGGGCTTTCTCTAAACAGCAAGATCTCAATGCCCAGTAGCAGCAATTGAAATAGCAGAAACCCCTGGTAAAAGTCAGGGTGGAACTTCCTCTATTTTCTTATTCAAACTGTTGGGAGAGTTAAGGTGGCTTGAGCAGAATCTTTGCAGTAAATTGGCCACTGCTTTCCCCACCAATATATTCCAGGATTCCTTCCAGAAAATGTAAGCAAGGGAATTAGTGTCCCAACACAGCAGCTGTGATTCTCTCCATTCCCTCTCCAACTCCCTGACAGTCCTCCCTTCAAAAGTGTTATGGGGGTTGGAGGAGGAAAGGCAAAGGAGGAAAATCTTGGGTATGCCTCGCAGACTTATTATGATCTTCTAGTGCCATCTGTTGCTGCTTTTGCTTCTTTCACAGCCAATTTTTTTTTAAGCCTAAGGGATTCAGGACCCTTCATCTGGATCAATGAAAACGTTAAAGAGCACAGAATCAGTTGAATTCTCATTTCATATATAGTGACTTTCACCAATGCTTTTCTGTTAAATAAGATAAAGGAAATAATACCCATTCATGATTTTGGTTTATAGGAGAAATAAAAGGTAATCCCAGTGCATTCCGTTTTGTTTTATTTCTGAAAAACCATTCCTTTACATCTGAGTTTTCAAAATAATTATCTCAATTTTCAACCCAAGAGAATAAAGCAGTATTTAATAATTTCATCAAGATTGGCTCTAAGAACATTAATGAGAAAAAATAAGGAAACTCTAGTTTCTTATTTGTTAATTAAAATTGAATTTATATCCAATATTGCCAAAAATTGTGTTGCAAATATATTACTCTCTTCCTTCTTGACTATGCAGGTTCTGTTAGCACAAATATTCTCTTCACATGAGCTAAGAGAAAAGTAGAAATGAGAAACCATCTGATGGCTTTGATTGCTTAGTTGATTTTTCCACTGGGCAAAAAATCTACTCCACCCTAGCATGATATTATTTTCTATTTTAAATTATAAGATAATTTTAACTGCACAGATGCAGAAACCACTGATTTAAGAATTCAAATTTTAGATGTTAGAGCTAAACCTGGAAATTTTATTTACTTTCTGGTTTGACCTGTTAATTAAATATCAAAATAAAGCGAACCTCCCATGTGGCATGCACATGTTCAACAGATATCTTGCTAAAATTTTATTCTTACTTGCTCTGTGGCAATGTTTTGACAGCATATTCTGACCATGTCAAACTGGTTGTGTTTCTGATCAACTGCAAAAGACTAAGGAGCAAGAGAATTAGTTTCCTTTTAAACTAATTGGAAGAGAATATTACAGTCTTGCTCAGAATCTGATACTTAAACCATGTTCCCTAAGCCAAGGAATAAAAACATTAGAGAAAACTGTTATACCGTGCCGGTGAAGAAAGGCTAATAAGATTAAGAAGCAGAAATTGTTGAGAGGTTGGAGTTATTTATTATGCTGCTGTGGCAGAAGATAAAACAGAGCAGAATGCATGTGATTTCATTAAACACCTCTGACCACAAAGGAAAGCTGATTACAATATAAAGGGGAAATGAATCAACGAGAGAAAACATTATTTCATCAACAGTTTTATTATAGAACCAGAAGAGGGCAGTCTTCTCCTACAAATGACAGCAAACTAAACCGATAATTGATTGACTGTTTCTTCAAATAAAAACAAGGGATTCATTTCTAATGTATCATAATGGTAAGAGTTATTCAGTATATTTCAAAAATAAGTGATCTGATCATTTTATAATATCAAAGCCCAAAAGTATATAATTACCTTTGTATTATCTCAATAATAGCTGAAGACATTAAGCTAATTATGTTTTAAAAAATAAATTACCAGCCTTTTCCATGATTTCATATTGAAATAAAGAATTAGAAATGATATAATTTTTTGTATTTACATGTTTTTCTCATCTGATAAACAATTTAGCTAAAGGTAGTTTTTAGGATGTGAAAAATGACAAGATGGAGCCAGAGCTGCCATCCCAGAAGCACTGCCTTGCACGTCTAGCTCTCCACACCTTTGGAAAGTTTGGACCGAGGAGAATAAGCTTTGGGCTGGGCCAAAGCAAGCATTGTGTCCCAAACAACCATTGTAAAGCTAACAGGAAATCAATAGACATCCTGACTATGAAGACCACACATTAAAGAACTTCTCTAGAATCAGCACCATTATGTATAGCTAAGAATAACTTATTTGCACCTATAGAAATAGCTTTCTTTGCTTATTAGCACCAATAGAAATTTCTTTCACCTATGCAATTATTTCCCTCTCTTTCTCATAAATATGCCTTTGCCTTCACCTTATAATCAGAACAGTGTTTGGATTTCTGCCTGAGTCAGTGCTTCCTAGATGGCAATTCTTTCTGACCTCAAATAAGTGCTTGGTGTGTCTCACTTTGACTTTTTAATTTCGAAATTAACTTTATTGGGGTGACATTGGTTAATAAAATTATATAGATTTCAGGTGTACAATTCTATGATACACAATATGTATAGTGCATCATGTGCTCACCACCCAAAGTCAAATCTCTTTCCATCATCACATACATTAGCTTCTTTGTCCTTCACTAATGCACCCGCTTTCCCTTTCTGTTTGCATTGAATAACCACCATGCTATTGTCTTGTTTGTTCATTTGTCTTGTTCATTCATTTGTTGCTTACAGTTTTATATCCCACATATGCATTCAACCACATGGTTTCTGACTTTTTGTTTCTGACTTATTTCCCTTAGCATGATATTCTCAAGGCTAACCCGTTGTCGCCAATGGCAGAATTTCATCTTTTCTTATGAAAAGTACTGAGCAGTACTCCTTTGTACATGCTGCCACAAGGACATTCTCCAAGGATCCTCTCTGTTTCTTTGTGTCTCTCTTTCATTAGTTGGATAGTTAATACATGCATACATGCAGGTATAAATATATTAATGTATAAATATGTGCATGTATGCACATGTATGTAAGCATGTATGTAAGCATGTGTAAATTTAATTTTATAAATTTTAAATTGTTACTCGGGCATAATGTTTTTGATTTGTCCCCCAAAATAAAATTGTTCTAATTTTTACTACAAAACTTAATTTTGCCTACATTATCTCTTTTGGTCCTCACAATAATTCTCGGAACTAGGATTTTAATCATTCCTAATTTACAAATCAGGAACATGAATATTAAATTAATAGTCTTGATCTACAATAGAAGCTACTTTGAGGGATCATGAGAGTTTCAGGAAGAGAAACAGGAAATACAATAAATATCCTGGCTCACTTACTTACCTCCTTCTGATATCCTTAAACTTTCTAATATCAGCCTAACTCAAGCACTGATTTTTTTAAAGACTTTATCTATTTATTTCTAGAGAGGGGGGAAGGGAGGGAGCAAGAACGGGAGAAAAACATTAATGTGTGGTTGCCTCTCACATGTCCCCTATTGGGGACCTGGCCCACAACCCAGGCATGGGTCCTGACTGAGAATGGGACTAAAACAGTGACCCTTTGCTTTGCAAGCCGGCACTCAGTCCACTGAGCCACACCAGCACTGAGTTTTTAAAGAGACATCAGTCTCCAGACTTGGGAGCAGAAGAGTGAAGAGTAGATTTAAGAAACAAATAAAAACGCCCTGGTTGGTGTGGCTCAGTGTACTGAGCACCAGCCTGAGAACCAAAGAGTCGCTGGTTCAATTTCCAGTCAGGGCACATACCTGGGTAGTCAGCCAGGTCCCCAATAGGGGGCATGTGAGAGCAACTACACAGTGGTGTTTCTCCCCCTCCCTTCTCCTTCCCTTCTCCTGTCTCTAAAAATAAAGAAATAAAATATTTTTTAAATAAAAATAAAAGATATCTGGCCCACTGTTGTTTTATCAAGTGCCTACAGTGTGCCAGAAATACTGTTAGACACTTTCATTTAATGTTATCTTATTTAATCCTTAACACAATCCTGCAAGGCTAATAATATTACTGCCTTTTTTGAAGAAATGGAAACTGTGACTTAAATACATTATTTTGTTCAGAATCATATGTCTATTGAGTGGCAGAAGGGGCATTTTAAAGTAGAACTGTTTTACTAAAAGTTCTTTTTAAAATTGTTGTTATGGGTCAAGACTTGTAATTAAAATTACTTGGATAAATTCTACCTCAGTCATTGAATAACTGTGTGAACTTGAGCAAGCCATTTTATTTCTAAAAGTCTTGTCTCCATTTATACAGTAGAGTCATTACTCTGTACCTTACAGAAGTTTTTGTGAGATTTAATTTGAACATATTATAAACCACTAAAAGGTTATGCAAGCTAGTAATCACTAAGGACAATTTATAGTTGTCTAAAAATGCAAAGCATTATGATTTTATCCTGTTTCAACCCAAAGACAGAATTAAAGTTAATGTTATTACTAGAATGAAGTCAGCGAGAAATCAGACAACAGACAACATAGTGGATTGACAGAAGAAAAACGACAAAGGTTAATGAGACTGAGTGTTTGAAGATCATTCAGATCAGCTTTGCTCCACGAGATTTTGGCATATATTTTAATAATCCATAACTATTTCTTAAGGGAACATTGATTTTATCATTTGTATTTGTTTTATTACTTAATGGTGTTAAAAAGCTAATGAGAACACAATGGGATATCTCTATTATCATTTAAAAAGAATAAATAATTCTCATGTTGATATTTTATAATGGTGAAAGGGGGTGTTAAAGTACCTAGATAATCATTAAGTAGAAAGAAGTGAAAAAAAAATACATTTAAAACACATCAACTTCTATTTCCAGCCACAATAGAGGAAAAAAATTGACTTAACCTCTCTCAAAAAAAATTGGTATATTTGACAAACATGTGTATAGACATTAGGCAATGTTAAAGAAAAACTTTCACAGATGACAGACAGCTTTTGTAAAACAGGGGGCTCACTGAGCCATATGACAGACAGAAAAAGATCTAGGTTCTGGAGTATCCAGACCTCGCTGGAGGTCTGGGAACCTCCAGCGAGAGGGCTGGGTGGGGAAAACAAACATGTCTGCTGTCCCCTGGACTTGACAAGCTTTTCTACATTAGGAAGAAAGATGGAGGCTGTTCTGAAAGAATTTATATTAGCTGCAGACAAGGGGGCAAGGAACGAAGATGAGGGCAGCAGTCCTGAAGTCTGTGCTGAAGCCAGGTTCTGTGGCATCTGGAAATTGGATACTTCTTTTTAGATAGCCACCTGGAAGGTGATTCAAAGTTCCAACATGGTTGCAGGAATGTGAGCAGTTTATTTCTGAGTTGGTTCATAGCTGTTAACTGGTTAATTATTCTTATCTCTTTCTCTCTGACTCTCTAGTCATTGTAATTTAATTTAGGACTTCTCACAAGTTTTCTCTTGTCAACAACAACCAACACAAGCTTGGGATCCCTGAGAAAAGTGAAACAGACAATATGAGCTACACTTACCTTGGCCCTGGTTATTTGTCTAGAAGCAACTCTGAGTACATGAACAGGGAAAGAGAATCTAGATAGGACTAATTTGGATCTAAATGTAGCAGGTACAATTATAAAATTTCTAGAAGAAAATATAAATGAAATCATCACCTTTGGAGAAGAAAATTTTTCTTAGCAGTACACAAAAAGTAAAAACCATAAAAGAAAACAATTCATGTATCGTACTTCATTAAAATTAATATAATTTACTCTTTAATAAAAATATTAAAATTTAAATTCAAAATGAAAGTCTGTAAGAAAATATTCAGAATCCATATATCTTACACAGGCTTACAAAAAGTTTACACCCAATAAGAAGCTAAACAACCTAATAAAAATGAGCATATATTTATACAAAGACTTTACAAAAAATGTGCTCAACATTCTAAGCTGTCAGAGAAATAATAATTAAAACCCAAATGAGATACTTTGGAAAATATAACAACAAAAAAAATTGTATACAAAATGTTGTAGAAGCTTTATTCCTAACAGCCATAAGAGAACCACAGAGTCAGAGGTAAAGAGTGATCATACCAAAATGTCTATCAATAAAAGAAAGGATAAACAAATTGGTGTAAATTTATACAATTTACACCACACAGCTGGAGGTTCTGTTTACTTAGAACATCTGCTTAGCATGTATCCTATCCTTTTTCTGTGACCAGCAAGCTTGCCTAGTCATATTTTCCTAATGGCAAAAGCAGACACTAAAGAGAGAACTAGAAGTATGCAAATCCTCTTGAAGCCAAGGTAGGTTTAGAATCTGTCATTTCTTTTTCTTTTAAGATTTTATTTATTTATCTTAGAGAAAGGGAAAGGGAGGGAGAAGGAAGGAGAGAAACATCTATCAGTTGCCTCTCTCGCTCACCCACACTGGAGCCCAGCTGCAACCAGGCATGAACCCTGACCCGCAATGGGAAGGTGACATTTTGCTTTGCAGGATGATGCCCAACCAACTGAGCTACAGCATGCCGCCATTCCTGCCTCATCCTATTGACCAAAGCAAGTCTCATGACCAAGGTGAGATTTAAATGGGTGTGAAAATCAACACTATCTCTTTAATGAAAGAAATCACAAAGTCACGTGGCAAAGAATGTGAATGAGGGAGTTAAAAAGCTTTGAGGTCAATAATATATCAATAGATCTATTTTCTGAGTGTTACCTTTGTTTATAAATCAATTTTTTTCTTTCACTGTTATATCTAGGTACACAATAGCATTGACGTGCGGTGACTGAAATTATCTTTGTACTACAGTCCCTGGATCATTTTTATTGTAGGTCTAGCATGCCTTTGGCATTGTCTGTCGATAGGCAATTGTGCTGGCTTCAAGTTTCTGTTCCTCTCTTATATCTTGGTATAGATAATGTTTTCTGTTAATGAAAAGAATTTTGTGTTTTCCTATTTTCATATGTGAATCACCTATTCTTGTACTATTGCTTTGGTTATAATTTTCATTACGATAAGAGATAAAAGCAGTATTTTCAAGGTATGTCTTCTCCTCTCATTTTAAATATTTAACATATTTGCAAATGATACCTCAGACAAGGGTTTAATCTCCAAAATATATAAAGGACTTACACGGCTCCACTCTAAAAAGACGAGCAACTCAATTAAAAAATGGGCAAAAGACTTGAACAGACACTTCTCCAAGGAGGACGTACAGAGGATCGAGAGGATCCAGGCACATGAAAAGATGTTCGATATCGCTAGCTATCAGAAAGATGCAAATTAAAACCACAATGAGATACCACTTCACACCAGTCAGAATGACCATCATAAACAAAGCAACAAACAAGTGTTGGAGAGGTGGTGGAGAAAAGGGGACCCTAGTGCATTGTTGGTGAAATTATAGACTGGTACAACCACTATGGAAAGCAGTATGGAATTTTCTAAGAAAACTAAAAATGGATCTACCTTTTGATCCAGCAATCCCACTATTAGGATTATATCCTAAGAACCCTGAAACACCTATCCAAAAGAACCTATGCACCCCAATGTTCATAGCAGCACAATTTACAATAGCCAAGTGTTGGAAGCAAACTAGGTGCCCATCAGTAAATAATGGATCAAGAAACTATGGTACATTTACACAATGGAATTCTATGCAGCAGAAAGAAAGAAGGAGCTCCTACCCTTTGCCACAGCATGGATGGAACTGGAGAGCATTATGCTAAGTGAAATAAGCCAGGTGGTGAAAGACAAATACCATATGATCTCAGCTTTAACAGGAAGCTAATCAACCAACCAAACAAACAAGCAAAATATAACCAAACACACTGAAATTGAGAACAGGCTGACAGTGACCAGAGGGGAAAGGGGAGGGAATTTCAGGGGGAAAGGGGAAGGGTTTAGAGCAACAAGTATAAAATACACATGGACAAAAACTGGGGGGGGGTGGAAATGAGAGAGAGGTGGGGAGTGCTGAGATGGTGGGCTGGGAAGGGAGTAAAAGAATACTGTACAAGAACAACAATTAAAATAAAAAGATATTTAAAAGCATCCAAAAATGTTAATATTGTTTTGTTAAATATTGAATCCCAATTACCAAAAAATTATATTAATTTTTGTATACAGTCTGTTCTTGTATCCAATTATGTACCTCTATATACTTTTTTCTACTTTTATAGTTTTTGATGGAGGTCTCTGTGTTATAAATGCATTAGTCTTCATATATTTGAAAATATGTTTATGTTACTTTCACTCTTCAAAATACTGAAGCTGGGAACAAGATTATTCTCTGACAGTTTCAGTCCCATTTTGCCTTTAAATTTTAAGATATTACACCATTCTTCACTGGCTTCTATCACTATTAATGAGAAGTGTCTCTCCATCAGTCATATATATATTACATTAGAAATCAATCTTATTCTTTTATAGATGGTAGCATAGTTTTTTTAACTTCTGGTGATATAATATTTTTCTACACTGAGTGAGCATTTATTTGTATTTTATTAATTAAACCAACTTTATATTCAGGCACATTTTCAATCTAAAAAGTAATGACTATCTCCAAATCTGGAAATTGATTTCAAGTATTGTTTGCATATTCTCTTCTTTAGGCAATGTTTTGAATGGATTTTGGAATCTCTCATCCTATCTATAGCTCTTAATTATTTTTAATCATTCTGTGTAAATTTCTCCATTCTATATCCTTAGTTCATTAATCTACACCCTGACTCAAGTTATTTTTTTATTTTATTTTTCAATTACAGTTTACATTCAATATTATTATGTTTGTTTCAAATGAAAGTCTGCAGTTATTATAGACTGTTTTTACTTACTGCAATTTCCATTTAAATGGCTATTTTTTGTATCTAAGATTTCTAAATGGTAGTTTTGATAGAAATCTAACCTTTCCCCAGGCAAAATCATTTTTGCCTAGTTTTGTTTCATAATCCTTTTTAAAAGCAATTTTACCTTTATTTATCCTTTTAAATGCTCTCTAGACAATATCTTCAAGATATTTTACATAAAATAAATTATATATGGAATAAATAACTATTCAGAATGTTGATTTCATTGGCTGTCTTAAGAAGCAGGATGTTGTTTTTTGTTTTTTATGAAAATTTGTATTGCAAGCTCATTTTGAGCAAAAGAGTTATTTTTGCTCAGTCCCTCCCTTAGTGATCAACTTTAATTGTCCAAATGTTTTGTGATTACTTCTTTCCAGGCCTCTAGTTTCCTGAACCAGAATGAGCTCTAATAATTATTCCTGAGTGTTCTGATCCTGTGGGGATACTGCAGATCCAATTATAGAACCAGTAGGGATTGATTCGTTTCCTGACATCCCGCTGTCTGAGCAAGGCCTCTCCAGAGTCAAAGCTTTTGTTAAAGGTAGAACCGTTACTGGTGGTCAAATCTTTTCTTTCAGATTCTTTGCATGTATGGAGAGAGCTGCACCCCCAGCCTTTGAATTAAAACATTAAACATGGCCCTATTTCCCAAACTCACACAAAAAATTGTTTAATTTTAACCCACAATGACTAAACCGTGGCAGTTCATTAATTGCTTCTGAACACAGATATCAGCAGGCCTGTAGCTTTAGGTTCCACATGAAATTCTGCTTCTATTAATTTCTAGTTCACAGAGATGTTCTTTTATCATTTTTGAATCTAGCTGTAAAGTTTGTTTTATTCTTTTTATAATATATCCATTATTTAAATAAGCTTGTACATAAAATCACTACCAAAGCTTCAAATGATTGTGCCCTCTTAATCCATATGAGCAATATTTTGTTCCCTTTGCATCTTGTATGTTGTAACTTGGCACACTTCTGGAGCCAACTGCAAGAGCTTTGGAACAAGACTCTACCAATAACAAGAGAAAGGGGAGAAAAGACACTTTGAAAACACTATAGTTTCTGCGGGATTTTAAGTAAACTTTTTGAAGAATAATATACATGCATAAAAGTGCATAACATAAAAATACAACTCAATGAGTTTTCAGAAAACTAACATAACTAGCACATAGATCAAAAAATAGGATAAGACTATCATAGGTAGCTTTTCTCCTATCTCAGTCCATTATATCACCCCAATAACCACTCATTTGACTTCTACTACCATGAATTGGTTTTGTCTGTTTGGGTGTTCATAAAAATAGAATTAAATAGTATGCCTTGTTTTTGGTTTAGCTTCTTTCATTCAATATTATATTTGTCAGGTACAGCCATTTATTTGAATCTAGTTGTGGTTTGCTCATGCTCATTACAAAATTAAATTTTATTATACACATGTAACTACAACATATTAATTTTCTTTTTTGTGAAAATTTAGATTTTCCCAGTTTTAGCTACCATGAATAGTACCAGTAAAAATTCTTACACATATGTTTGTGTTAAGATGGATGTTTTCAAGTTGTGTTATGCATAGAAATACAATTTTGATCATAGGGTATATAAATGTTCAGGTTCAATAAGTAGTGTGAAGAATTTATCCAAAATGCTCATTCCAGATCACACCCCAAACATTAGCAACCTCCAGCTATCACACATCATCACCAGCATTTAACACCATCTGTGTTGTATTCATTTTTAGCTATTCAGGTTAATGCAATCAATGCATTGTGTAATACATACACAATGTGTATGTGTGTGTGTTAACCAAAGTAAAATTCACATACATTAAAATGTAAAGTTCTTAAGTGTATAATTCTCTGAGTTATATAAATATACATGCCTATGCAATCATCATCCTAATCAAGATATAGAACCTCTCCATTACCTCAGGAAGTGGTATATCTGCTACCTCCTTCCAAACTGTCTACACACTCTGAAACTGCACTTTTAAAATATTCTTTTACCCTAGGTTAGTTTTACTTATTCCAAAATGTCATTTAAACTAAAAAATAAAGCATATTCTCTTTTATATCTGGATATCATTTTGCTCAGCATGATGATTGGAGATTCACCTATGACACTACATATCAGTCATTCATTTTTTTATTATGCAGTAGTTTTCTTTTCATAAATATGTTTTATACATTCTCTACTCATCTGGTTGTAGTCATTTGGGTTCTTCCTGACTTGGGGATTATGAATAACATGCTGTAAATATTTTCGTACAAGTCATTTTGTAGACAAATGCTTTCATTTTTCTTGTATAAATACCTAGGAATGGAATTGTTGTATTGCAAATATATGTCTTACGTTTTAAGAAACTGCAAAAACAGATTTCTAAGTAGGATGTGTCACTTCACACCCCCATCATCAATATATAAGAGCTCTTTAAGGGTTCTAGGTGCTCAGAATCCTTGCCCATACTGGGTTTGTTTTTTTTTTTTTCAGCCTCTCATTTAGGCATTCTTGTAGGTGTGAAAACGTATGCCATTGCATTCCCCTGATGACTAATAATGTTCAGCTGCTTTCCACATTATTTTTAGTCACTAATTATTTTCATTAAAGTATCTTCTCAAGCCTTTTCCTCCTTTTTTAGTGGAATTGTTTATTGTAATATGGATTTGTGGAGGTTCTATACAAGGTCTGTCTGGAAAAGTTCATTATTACTCTAATGAGAATGATTTGCACAACATCTGCTGTAACCTGGCAGCCAAGGAGAGTGGACTGGAATGCACATGCACAAAAATTATGACTTCACTGTAGTAGTCAATGAGGGTGGTAGATGTCATTGAGTAGCATGTGTACTGTGTGGCCATCACATTCAAAATGACTGAGTGAGTAGAGCAATGAATCTGCATCAAATTTGTGTTAAGTTTGAACATTCCTCCACAGAAACTATTCAGATGATTAGAAGGCTACAGCTATGGGCAACTGGTGACTGGCAGCTTCATCATGACAACACACCTGCTCATGCATCATGTCTTGTGCACAGTTTTTTAGCAAAACATCAAATCACCCAGGTGACTCAACCACCCCCCCCCCGACCCAACAGCCCAGATTTGGCACCCTATGACTTCTGGCTTTCCAAAACTAAAATCATCTTTGAATGGGAAGAGATTTCAGACTGTCAATGAGATTCAGGAAAACGCAATGGAGTAGCTGATGGCAATTGGAAGAACTGTGTGAGGTCCCGAGGCACCTACTTTGAAGAAGACTGAGGCATCGTTGTCCTATGTACAGTGTTTCTTGCATCTTGTGTCTTCATCAATGAATGTCTCTATGTTTCTTATTACATGGCTGGATACCTTCTGGACAGGCCTCATACATATTCTGTTATTATATGAAGTTATTAGAAATATTTTTCCCTTTTAAATGTGTTACCACTGTCTTTGATGAGTAGGAGTTTTTAGTTTTAGTATTGAATTTAGTTCTAAATACCAGTTTATTTTTTATGGCTTATGCCTTTTATATATTAATGGCAAAATCCTTGTCCACCCCATGATTAACAAGATATTATTCTACATAACTGTTTCTTTTAGAAGTATTATAGTTCTAACTCTTACATGCAAGTTTAGAACACATTTCATTTGGATTTTGTGTAAAGTATGAGATAGGTTATGAAGTTAATATTTTTCTCTTTGGAGAGTTACTTTAGCACCATTTGTTAGCAAGGCTTTCAAAATCCCATTGAATTTCTAGGACATCATTGTTAAAAATGAAATGTCCACTTAGGTGTGAGTCCCTTTCTGGCCTCTCTCTTTTGTTCCATTGAACTATATATCTGTCCTTATATTATTAAGCTTGATTATTATGGCATTATGGTAAATATCAAATAATGATAGTGAGAATCCTCCAAACTTGTTCTTCTATTTCAAGATTGTTTTTGCTCCTTTAGACCTTTTACATTTCCATTTCATTAGAATTCATTGCCACTGACTGGTAATCATTAGTTCTGACAAAACAAACATTCCTATTGATCCCCTGGGTACAATAAAATGATTACACATCCAGGCCCCTACCAGTTGAGTCAAGTTCTAAATCTAATTCTGATCTATAAATTGAGAGTAAAAGGAATGCTGGTGCTTCTGGCCTAAACATTTGCTTATCAGGTTAAGATCTTGAAGAGATGTCTCATTTCCTACTGATACAGTTAGCAACTGCATTTCAGTTGATAAGCATCGACCTTAGCCTATGTCCCTAAATGGCTATAATCACTAGAGAACTCTCAACTTGAGATGCACATGTTACAGGAGGAAAAGATACACCCTCACTTTGTTAAGTGAGTCAAACTTGGGGGCCATTGTTACCACAGTGTTGCGCGTTCAATCCAGACTTAGATATCCTCTTTGCCTACCAACCTCCCTGCTGCCACCCTCAACAGAGACCTGTGTATCAATGGTTTATAAAAGTCAGGAAAATTATTTCCATCAGCATATGTTCATAGTTTCAAAGAAAATTTTGTAATTAAAATCTGTCTAAACTACATTTCCCTAACCATGTTCTGCATAACACGAGTCCCAGAATATAGTTGCAGATATTCCTCTTAAAGGGACCCAATGTTTTAATAAACCCTATATATTCTAGGCCTTTCTTAGTAAGCAAAAATAATAAGAACCACAGGAGACCCTGCAGTTAAAAAGCTAGTTCGACTTTATTGAACCAAAACGTATTTAAGGATTGATGAATAAATCTTTCTACAATAAAACAGAACCACTTTTCATAATTTAAGCAAGTTAAAGGCCCAGCACAGTAATATCTCTGTAGTTTTTAACTCAATAAACATTTTGATCTTTTTCATATATATACTATCAGCATCCTTTGCAAACAGCCTCCTGAAGTTTGCCAAATTGGGTCTACAGAGAGCGCCTTCCCTTCCCATGCTAGGTGCCCCGGAGTCGTCTCTCACCTACCTGTGTGGCATGAGCCTCTCTTTCCTTTGCTGACACCAAGGAGCTTCTCAAAGAGATTCTTTGGTTGTGTCTCTGCAAAAAGTAAACCTAAACATTTTAAGCATTAGGGAGTCCAAAATTTGGACTACTGATCAGTTTCCCCTCTCTTAGGAATTTTAGTAAACAATGCTCTTACTTAAAATTTGAAGTCTGTGTTCTCATATTCCATAGTAGCACTGACCCTTTGGAAAGTCTTTCTGCAGTCTTGGAGACATTTGACAAAAAATCCCACTGTCCTGAAAGAAAGTGTTAGAGTATCTGTTACCTACTAGCCAACCTGACTGGCGTAGGTGACCCAGAGCTGGCAGAGATTACATGAACAGAAAGTTTGGTTTTACATTTGAAGCCATGACGTCAACTTCTCCACTGACTTTCTAGGTCTTTGATTTCACCGGAGACCCTGTAATCTAGTCTAAGAAGTGTCTCCATTCATAGTAAAGGGGAGAAAAAGAAGGCAAAAGCTAAAGGGTTCAAAGCAAGGAAAGTATTTTACATCAAGAGACAAACAACAGAAAGAAAAGGAGGGCATGAAAGGTAATAAAAAGGATAAAAAGGATTATTAAAAACCATGGGGAAATGGCTCTTTCATTTTGCCCACTTCATAGGCATCATATTCTCTGCTCTTAGAGAGAACCAAATGTGAAGTTTGAGTTACAATAATCTTGACCATCAATGCTCACAATCTAATCAATGAACATCTAGTAGCATGGTACACATACTACATGGTTGGAATGGCTCTAGGTCCTGGGTCTTTAAAATAACAAAGGCCTGAAATAATTCTCAATGAAGTAGACAGACAAGCATTAACTGACATTCCCCGACCCTTGTATGTATGGTGCAAGTGAGTCACATTAACTGGGATATACCAGATCCTTCTGGTTCATTCTGCTTTTGTGTTCTGCCAGACCACTGGATATCTTTCAGATGCTTTTAGGAAATTTAGAGTGTATCACATGATTTTTATCATCACTCATCTCACGTTCTTCTGACTCAGCTGCCTGGTACCAACATCCTAAATGAGTATGTGGATAATTTACCCAGTTGTTTCCAGGTGGTCCTCACAGCTCCATGTACGTGAGGTGCCAAATGAAATGACATCTATCATTGCACAGAAATAGCCAGAATTTTGTCTTCCTTGGCTTTGTACCACACTGTTGGCCATACCCTGAAGGAAACATGTCACTTAAACTCTAGGCTGCACCCCCTGTTCCCAATCTCTAGTCATGAAAACTGGCATAGGTCCCTTCTCTGCATTTAGTGCTAGTCACAATTCTGTAAGGATTGGGTAGATTATAAATGCAATGCTCTTACAGGTTTGTTTTGGGTTTTGTTGTTGTTGTTTTTATAGCTTCCAGCTACTGGATGCAGATATGTCCTGTAGGTGAGCTTTGATTCTCTACTTAATTCACTCAAGTAAATAGATGACTAGATAGATGACTTGGGACTGACTATCCTCACCAGTCACTATATACACCTGAATCTCTATGTAGTCTTAGCTATCATGACTGCCCCCAAAATAAATATATAAGAGAAGCTGAGACACAGAGTCATTCTTATCCTTCCTGGAGATACATGTACAAATATAAGTATAGCCTTCCTATCTGCTACATCTGGCTCAATGTCATTGGAAAGGTATATTATTGGGAGATGAGATGGATTTCTGGATTGTCCTGCAATTACCGTCTTCTTTATGTTTCCACCTGCCTATTGTGAGAATGGGTTCACCACAGGGGAAGGGGATCTGGACAGGACACCAGCACTCCACAGTGTGGGTCATAGACATGTCTCCTCACAGTGGTGTAGATGTAATGCGGCCCATTTCAATGACTATTAGTATTTATTATGTGGATTGTCTGTAATGAACAATTCCAGTAATGAACACACATTTACATTGTTCCTATATTGTACTGTGATAAAAATAAATATAATTAACAGCAGTATATTTTAAACACAAGATCTTTTTCCTCAGTGTACATTATTAGAAATGACAGTTGTTTAAAAAGTATGGACAATTACACTCATATATACATGTCTACTGCTAAGCCACTTTACCCACATTTTTATTTATATGTCAATGTAATAAACTTTTCAAAGATAGGGTTAATTATCCTCTCAAGATACAATCTTATTATCTCAATATTATTTTGCAAGATAATTATTATCTGCTATGCTTTTGGAGAATATTGTAGAATTGACATAAAAATTGTAAACACTATTGAAACTTTTAAGTGAGATGACCTTTGTTTCTTTTTAAATTTACTAACTAAAAATATAGCCATTTTGAGATAATCATTGAAAAGCTGGATTAAAATATCAACATTTCTACTATAATATAAACCAGTATATCAACCTAATAAAATGTAAGGGACTTAATTTGTGATTTGTCTTTTTTAAATATAAAGACATTTAATTTTTACTTGTCCCTCAGACCTAGTATAGTCATCAGCTACATGACCATGTCCATTGAGGATCTGCTGTCATATAGAGTCGTATAAAATGCTGACATGGGTATTATTAAATATAGATTTATGTGCACTTTCATGTGCATCTTAACCCAGTTGAAATCATTTTGTCTCCCCAAGACTGAAGTCCATGAAGCGAGTGCTCTGGGCTGTGCCAAAGGGGCTGGGGACTGGCACCGACTCTTTCAGGCAGATCTCCAGCCCTTTGCGTGACAGGCCTGTGCCCTCTGGCCAACTGAAATCCCAACGTAGGAAAGCTCCCGACTTGGGTAGGGAGTCAGTCTAACTTCCATGCCCAGGAGAGTTAACAGTTAGTGCTACTCAGTTTGCAAATGTGTCAATCATAACTTACTCATGCGGTGTATATTATGTACTTGTAAATTCATCAGTTTTCTAACTTTAACTCTTGTGAAGTATGTAGGGCAGTTATTATTACTCTCACTTTACCATGTTTTTGGTAACAGTTTTATACATTTCTGACTTCTCAGTTTCTCTGTCAAATTCTCTACTTCTTTGTTGCCCAGCATGTTTCACAAGTGTTCTTGTGTATGAGAAATCAGTTCAGCAAACATTTACCAGTATGAAATTCTAATAAATAAGACATGATCTCATGAGCCCCCCAGCCAGGTTATGAGCTCAGTTGGTTGGAGTGTCGTACTGTATTTGTGGGCTTAATTCCCTGTCAAGGCACATACCTAGGTTGTGAGTTCAATCCCTGATGGAGAGGCAACCAATCAATACTTCTCATATCCATGTCTCTCTCTCTCTCTCTCCCCCCCTTTCCCTGACCCCCTTCCTCTCTCTCTAAAATCAATGTAAACATATCCTTAGGTGAGGATTTAAAAAGATGTGACCCCATGGAATAAAAAGGTAAAGTCTAATAAGAGGGGTGGGCAACTGTAATAGAAGTGTGTTTAGGGTGTTTTTAAAAGTACTCCCATGGGTAGTGGAGGTGTTAGGACTTATTCTTTATAGAAGATAACTAATGAGCCAAATCTTTTAAGAGCAAGATGGAGTTTGTCAGAGTGTAGAAGGCTTTTGAAACAGAACAAATAGCAGGTACAAAGGCATGAAAACACAAAACAGTACAATGTGAGAGGAGTCCAGGCACTCTGATAACAGTGTGAACTCTAAGACTTGGGGACTTAAAATGAGGCTGGAATTTTTGGCAGTTCTGGACCTTTTAGGGGTGGGTATGATGGAAGGTTTTTAACCTATGAATGCTATTATTATTTTTGTATTTTAAAGAGACCAAGTGGTCAGCAGCCACAAACAGAAACAGTTATGTAACCAAGATTTTAATTAAGCAATATTACATGACCTACAAGCCACAGGCCCCTCTGTGCCCCAACTGCACCTACATTAACAACTGCCTTGATTGCTCATACCACAGATTCATTTAGCCAGTTTTTAGTCTTCATAACATACCATTACACAGTGTGTACTATGCTGTGTCTGGTCATTAAAATCGCTATTCATTTGCGCTCTCTTTTATGAAACTCACCCTTTTTCTTAGAAGACCTAGAAGGGCCTAGGGGCCTCAAAACCAAGATATTTCAGCTTCAGACCTGTTGGTATTGGCTTTGGCTAAGTAACACAGTCCCAGCGAAATGAGAGATTTCTGGTTGTTTTGTCCCTTTCAATCCTCAAAATGAACCATCTGCTCCCTGGTTCAATTCATACTCTTAGATCAGGGTTATCTCTGAAGATTCTGTATGTGTGTGTTTCTGTGTGTACATTAGCTCCATGGGAAATTATTTCTGCTACTGTGAGGGAAATGATCATGGAGAGTTGTGGCTGTGTTTGGGGAGGCCTTTACTTCAGGTGTTCAGTTTAGCATTGAATCCCTTCTTGCAGTTTACATCAATGTGCTGTAGGCATGGCAGGCACTAGAGGCAGTGTGCGGTACCTTGGAGAGTGTTTCTCAACCTTTTCACAACGTGGAAAGTTATCCTCCTTATATGGCAAACTGAGGTAAGAGGGGGAGATATTTTGTAGAAGTGAGTGATAAAATCTAAGACAATGTTTTACACTACTTGAGTATTTACAACAGTCACACTCATGTATATAATTATATATAAACAGATATAATATATATTTAAATATATTTAGTAAATATATCTGATATGAATATATGAGCTCTGTCCAGAAAAAGTTCAGTCATTGTTAATATAATGAGAATGGTTTGTGTGACACCAATGTAACCTGGCAGCCAAGGAGAGTGGACTGGAATGCACATGTATGAACAATGATGACTTCACTGTATTAGTCAGAGGGGATGGTAGATGCCATCAAGTGAGCATGTGTACTGTGTGTGATCTATTGAATGAATACATCAGCGAATCTGCATAAAACTTCTTATTAAGCTTGAACATTCCTTCACAGAAGCTATTCAGATGATTGAGAAGTCCACAGTTATGGGCAACTGATGACTGGCAGCTTCATCAGGGCAATGCATCCGCTCACACGTCACGTCTCATGCAGAGATTTTTGGTGAAATATCAAATCACCCAGGTGACTCAGCCCCACAACAGCCTAGATTGGGCACCCTGTGACTTCTAGCTTTGAAATGGAAGAGATTTCAGACCATCAATGAGATTCAGGAAAATGCGACAGGAGAGCTGATGGTGATTGGAAGAACTGTGTACATTGCACAAATTAGGCACCTTGGAATCATTAGGCACCTTGGATTCCAAGGTGCCTAATTTGAAGGGAACTGAGATGTCATTGTCCTATGTACAATGTTTCTTGTATCTTGTATCTTCTTCAATAAATGTCTCTATTTTCCATATTACATGGTTGGGTACTTTCTGGACAGACCTAATATATGATTACATGTATTTATATTTAAGGCATCTAATAGCTCTTCCTTTCTTGTGTCATATGTAATGTTGATTTTTGAGTGTGTGTGATGATGGGGATAGAATTTCAGATCTGAACTAATTTATTTCATATAAACTATTTCAGAATAAAGAAGTTCTAATTTGCAGAATAAATAAGTACTGTTAGTGTAGTGCTTCCTCAGCGAACTTGAACACCACTAAAAGGTATATCATCCAAAAGTACAACAGATGTATCCAACATGTGAGGCCTGAGATTGAGTTGTGCCTGCAGAGAGCCCCTGCCCACCCCACTGGCCTTCTTTGGGCTATGGGCCATGCCCCTTGGGCACATGGAGCACAGAGTTCCCTACCAGTTTATGGAACCTTTGTCCATGAGCAGTAGCTGCAGACTTTGCAGCTGGCTGCTGAGGTCCATGGCCAGGTGGTGGAGGCAGAGCCACAGGCATGGAGTGTTGCTCACCATGTGTGCTGTGTGCAGGACACAGGGCATGCCATTGGATCCACTGCCCCTGACTGCTCTCTGAGGAGCCTAAGGGGAGGCTACTTCAGCTGCTCCAACCCTGCTCAGTTGCCATGAAGAGTGAGGAGACTATCTCCCATGGTGTTTCTGGAACTCATTTATAGCCCTGTAGTTTGCTCGCAGGTTGGGACACTCTTTCTAAGATGTTTTACTGACTGAGCACGATGTTCTAAAATGTGTGCCTTAGTCTTTCTGGACTTCTACAACGGAGACTACATGGCTTATAAACTACAGAAATTTATTTCTCACAGTTTTGGAGGCTGTAAGTCTGAGATCAGGGTGGTAGCATGGTCAGGCTCTGGTGAGGACCTCTCCTAGGTTGCAGACTGCCAAGTGCCTGTTGTGTCTTCACATGGCAGAGAGAGCAGAGACAGAGCTCTCTGGATTCCTTTTACTAGGGCACTAATTCCATGCATGGGAGTACCACTTTTATGACATAATTACCTCCCAAAGGCTCTTCCTCCTTCTACTGTCACATTGGGGGTTAGAATTTCAGCATACAAATTTTGGAGAGATAAAAATATTAATTACATTGCAACTCTCCAGCAAGCAAGCTAGTGTTCGAGCCAGCTGAGACTGGGAGGGCCTTGTTGAACAACTTCCTGATCATCCATTCCGAAGGCTGGTGAAAAGGTGTCTGAAGGACACAAATGGGTAATCATGGAGTCAAGAACTGTGAACCAAGCCTATTTCAAGCAATGAAGACTGGCCCTAGTTGAGAGAAATGATCCAGTCTAAATCCAGCCTGATTCACCTACCCTGCATTAGGGAGGTTTGTGACAAGCAATTCAAATGAAATAACGAGAAGAGTTTAATAAACAGACTACTTACAAGGTTACGTACAGGAGGAAGAAAAAGCAGCAGCAGTTACCAAAGCACCTAGGCAGTAGGGTGCCACCATTGCTACCACTGTGTGTAACAAACAGGGACAGGAGGGGGGGTCGGTACCAGAACCCAGCAACGCAGTGCTATGGGCAGAAGCTATAACCTTTGAGAGAGGAATGTGGCCACTGACCACCTGCAATGCAGTGGGAAGGAACTAATGCTACGACCTCACTGTCCTCCCAGCTCTGCTCTCTTGTATCTCATGAGAGCAATGGGTGACTCTCATGGTCAAACCCACATGGTTGCCGAAGACAAAAGAGCCCATTGGTGTGATACACGGAGGCCAGCCTCTGGGTCACAGAACACGGCATGGAGAAAAAAGAATATCCAAAATTTTACCCACTCTGTCCTTGACCAGCCACTTTGTCCAGATGAAGACTTCATGTCCCCAACACAAGGACATATGAAGTCCCATTAGTTTCTGAGTGTTGGCAGGTTACTGGCATCGTACTCCCACCTGAAACCTAACGTGTTAGCCACAATACTCTTCATGTGATGTTTTGGGAAAGAGAATCAAGTAATTAACACAAAAGCTACTACAATCCCACTTTTATACGTGTCCCTCAGGCACAAGTTGATAAGCTTGGTTTCCATCTTTCACCACTATTACATTTCCCTTATTCTGCTAACACCTCAACTGCTCAGGGTTCATCATCCTCATTCCTTCATGGTCTGTGTCCTTGATGACCCTGTCTTTATTGAGTTGCCTCAATTTTCCACTGGCCAGTAAATTAGATAAGAAAATTCTAATGGTAGCCTGTGAATTCCTGATTCTTTGTCTTGCCCTCCCCACCTTCAATGCATAGCGGCAACCCAATTTCTCCTTGGTAATCAGATCAAACACCTCAATCAGTAGTGTGACCCTCTCCTCTGCCTCTTAGATTAGTAGAACATGAAGCTGAAAATTGTTATAAGGCAGTCTTAGATTCTGATATAAAAAACTTTGGTCATATTTCCTGGTTCTTCTCTTGTACACAAGGACCTCCAAACCCACTGAGCCCAAGGTTGCAGCCATCACAAGCAAATATCCCTTAAAGAAATATTGCAGAGAGAGGCAACTGCCATGCCCAGCCTTGATTCCCATACTTGGGCATTCTGATTGTGATGGAACAGCACTATATAGTGGCTGCTGGTTTAAGATATGTTCCCCATCCTATAAGGTAACTCTTTACAGAGTGTTGTCTTTCAGCAGGGAAAATAACTGACTGAGCCTTCCATAGACCACTCCACGGGAACATGAAGGCATATATTTCTGGGTGACAAGCATATAGAAAGACCACATGGATTTAATTTAAGTGTAATAAGCCCACTACTACACTTTCTCTGCACTTTTTAAAAATGAGTTTTCTGGTCATAGGTGTTACGTGCAATGGGAATGAATAAGGCATTCTATGAGGAATGTTGGTGCTGGGAGAATGTTATGAGCAGTGAAAGCAAAAACATGTGCAGATTATGTATCTATTCATATAAGGACAGATCATTATTTCCACCATGACGGAAGGGTTTCAGTATCCTCAACCTATCACCAAGTGACTGGCTATTTAGCTCAGGGAATAATGCCGTATCATTCAGCATCGATTTCTGCTGATGGCATCATGTGGCACTGCTCAGGTGAACCCTGGTGAGGTGAAGTCCATCTTGTTTAAACTAGCGTAGCTTCCATTCCAGAGTGGGCTGGGATGAGCTACTTTGTATGTGGGCCTAATGATTAGGTCCCAGTATGCCCTCTGGTAGGCACTCACATAGAACACAAATATCTTTACCATCTGGACCCATTCACAGAAGTCCATTCATATACTCCTCCCCAGTCTTCCTTTTCACCAATTAATTGTCCAGTCTTGTTCTCTTTAAGTCCTTGACCAGTTGGCTAACCCACTAGTCATTGCTCATGAATCAGTGTAGACCTGTGCTTGAAACCATTTCTCCTTCCATTTGAAGTGAATAGTTAGATGCATGACCCAAAGTTCTGTCCACCGGGAAAATTTTCCTTCACCACTGTTTCTCAGAGGCACCCCTGAGTAGAGATGGAATGACGTGGGCCATCTAACCCTAGCTGATGCTTGCACATCCTAAACCAGGCTCGGTTTGTTTTCTCCTTGATTAACTAGTCATAGGGAATTCCCTATGGATTCAAAAATGTGAGTTGTAGAAGAGACAGTGAGTCAATCAGAGCAGGTTCCAAAATCCTGAGCTATCTGCTTATATTAATCAGGGTTCTCCAGAGAAACAGAAACAGTAAGGTATGTGTGTGTGCAAAGATTTATTTTTAAGGAATCGGCTCATGTGACTGTGGAGGCTTAACAAGTTCAAAACCTGATGGGAGAGGTCAGCAGGCTGGACTCTCAGGAATGAGATGCAGTGTGAGCCCGACAGCTGTGTGCTGGCAAATTTCGTCTTGTTTGGGAAAGGTCAGTCTTTTGGCCTATCAGGCTTTCAACTGATTGAATGCAGCCTACCCACATTATGGAAGGCAATCTGTTTTACTCAAAGCCCACTGACTGAAATGTAAATCTCATCCAAAAATACCCACACAGAAACATCCGTAATAATGTTTGATGAAGTATCTGGGCATTGTGACCCAGCCAAGTTGACATATAAATTGACCATCATGCTGCTCTAGCAATTTACATGTGTCTGAATTGGTAAATAAGGTAATGAATGCTCAGTCCATGATGGCGGATATTGGTAATATAGTCACTTGGTGTCCTGTGACTAGAGATTCGGTGTCTATCAGAGCCTAGTAACAAGCAAGAAACTGCTTTTCCAATGGAGAACAGTTGTCAGCAAAAGAAAGCCTTATACCCAAACCCTAGAGATCTCCATGTAAATCTCTATTAGAGCTTTCCAAATGGTACACCTGGTGAGGCTGACCCTCAAGACCTCAGCATTTTTCATGAGGAAATCTTTTCCTTCCTCCAGCTGAATCAACCTGAATTTCTTCATTGCATTCTTCTTATTATTCTATTGCCTTTATTCTCTTCTCTCTCTTTTTGTTTTTTGGTCTGGAATAGTTGTATTCTTTTAATTATTTTATTGTTCAATTATAGTTGTCTGTATTTTCTCCCCACCCCTCCCTCTCACCCCTTCCAAACCCTCCCTTGCTTCCACCCTGCCCCTTGGTTTTGTCCATGTGTCCTTTATAGTAGTTCCTGAAAACGCTTCTCCCCTCTGACCCCTTCCCACTCCCTTCTGGCTATTGTTAGATTGTTCTTAATTTCAATGACTCTGGTTACATTTTGTTTGCTTTTTTCTTTCTTAATAGCTAGGTTGGAACACACTCTTCAAACAACTGTGGCTTCTCCTTGCAGTGCTGACTCCTTAAGAATGAGCCCTCCAGGCACAAGATTCCTGAATCACTTTCTGAGGCTTCGGACTTGAAATAACTTCATTGAGGTGTTTTTCTAACTAAACCCAATAATGTGCCTTTTTAAATAATAATAATAATAATAATAATAATAATAATAATAATAGGGACCACATTTTTTGTTTGTTAATAAAGTTCTCCACCCTTCTATGGGCAAAGCCACAGTTCAGGTCTCAGATGTCTGAAAGCAAGATTAGGGTTTGCTTAAATTAACAAATGCATAGCCAACTCAAAACCACAAAGTGGGGGATGACTCTTAAACATCTGTTGATTAACCATGTGAATCCATGAGCTGGCCCCTCCATAGATTCTTCTGTTAGCTATGCATTCAGTTCTTCTCTGAATTCAGTTCAAAATAGCATGAAAGGGGAGTGGCCAGCTGAACCCAGCCACACATTGTAAACACTGTTTCTGAGCTCACACATGGAAGTCAGCTGCACTAAATTCCTGGCCTGCAGACCTGGTTGAAATTTCTAATGGTCAAAGAAGCAAATAATTATCCCCAACCAAGATGCTCTTGTCCTTATAAGTGAATCTTTTCCTCAGCTTCTTTTGTTACTTAGTCCCCAATGGCCCATTGTCTACAGAGACCCTGTGAGGCTCATTAAAAAACAGTATAGTTCAAAATAAAACTGTAGTGATCTAAAAGCCAGCCCCTGCTGGGCACCATGACCACCCACCATTGGCTTAAACCAGTATCCACCACACCAACTGCATAAAAACAAATACCTTACTGCAGTCGAAGTGGCCATATTACAGTGATTCACCCATGTCCAACTCTCAGATTGCATAAGATGTTAAGTGTTTACCAAGAGTCATGAGAAGGTAGAAAGAAAAAAAGTTGCCATAATCACATGGCATAAAATAGGACACTGCAAACTTCTAAGGCCTGGCCCTACTAGAGCCCTGACCTTGAGTATAATTTTGTTCCTGATACATGAACCAAAAATAAATGGTAAATTCCACTTATGAGGGACAGAGTATGAGGGGCAGTGGCAGGGATAGACTATGTTCAAAATGGCACTGTTGAAGAGCCAAGCTCTCAACAGCAATCAGGGAATCCAAAAAGTGGCGGAATGGTATCTTCCATGTGACTAAAGACAATAGCTCCCAACCTAGAATTCTCTATGCAGTAAAAATATGCACCAACAGTAGAAGAAATAAAAATATTTTCAAATAGAGATTCGTTACCAGCCATTCTTATTGATGAAAGTTCTAAAGGTTGTATACTATCAACAGAAGAAAAACGATCCCAGAAGGAAGTTCTGAGGTATAAGAAGAAATTAGAGGAAGGAAAGAATGAAATATGTAGGTAAACGTAAATGAATATTGACTCATTATGAAAAGTTATAAACATGTCTACTGTTTTTAAAAAATATAGGCAGAACTCAAATACAAAGCAGTAAGACACGTAAATTTGGAGAAGTGTGAATAGAGTTAAACTATTAAAAATTCCTTGAATTATCATTATCCATTAAGAGAGAGAAAAAGTCCTTACTAAATTACTAGCATACCAAGAGTAGTAGCAATGTATAAAACAAACCAACAAAAAAATATCATAACCAAGTTCAGCTAACCTGTGAAATGCAAGGTTGGTTTAACAAGAGTAAATAGTGTAATTCACAGTAACAATTTTTTAAATTTCAATGGATGTAAAATAAGTATTGAGTAAAATTCAGCATTCATTCATGATAAAGCTCAGATGACCAGTATTTATAAAAGAGCTTCCTTAACATAATTGTAGCAACAGACTTCATGAGAGGACAACCTCATAACATCTGCCTTTTGGTGTTCTCACATTTTATGATCCTTTTCCCTTGAGTGTGGGCAGGATCTGGGACTTGCTTCTAGCCATTAGAATGTGGCAGCTGCAAAGATATTTTGAAAATGGAATTAATTGCATTAATTTTCAGTTAACCAAAAGGGAGATTATTCTGGTAAACCTGATTTAATCGGGTAAAAACCCTTAAAAAAGGCCTGAGCCCTCCTGTGAGAACTCCCCTTGCTGGCTTCATGAAGGAAGCCCATAGGGCCAAGAACTGGGAACAACCCTGCTACACACTGAATGCTTGTGCTGTCCCCTGCCTCCCACCGCCTGAATTCACTTTAACCCTACTGCCCACTGTGATCCTTAGAAGTGGGGCCTTTGGGAGCTGATTAAATCGTGATGAAGGATCTGTCATGAATGGAACTACGGCCCTTGTAAAACAGGCCTAAGAGAGATCCCGTAACCTCTGCTATGTGCCACAGTGAGATTGATTTCCATGAGCAGGGAAGGGCCCTCACCAGACATGCATCTGCCAGTGCTTTCATCTTAAACTTCTCAACCTCCAGAACTGTGAGAAATGGATTTCTGTTGTTTATAAGTTTATATTACTTTATTATCACAGTCCAGTCATACTAAGACAAGCCTTTTAGGAGCTGCAGGCAACCACTGTGACCTGAGGGCAGTCTTCAACCGAGGGCCAGCAAATCAGTGGGAAAATACATACATAGACTAAGAAAATAAATTCTGACAACAAAGCAAATGAGCCTCCAAGCAGATTCTTCCAGTTAAGGCTCCAATGATAATGCAGTCCAGCTGACTCCTGGACTACAGCCTGTGAGACCCTGGAGCAAGGGCCCAGCTGAGCCATGCCCAGAATCCTGACCTATAAAAGTGTGAAATGATAAATGTGTGTAGTTTTAAAATTCTAGGTTGCTTGTGATCTGTTATAGAGCAAGAGAAAATTGATATACCAAAAAAGGATGCCTATTTTTAAGTCATAAAAAGTTATTTTGTTTCTCCTTTGCAATTTTAAAAGACATGGATACCAACTACCCCTACTTTTTCAAGACCATTCTTGCCATGGCGAAGAAAAAGAAAATAAAACTAGGAATTAGAAAAGAACAAAGAAAACTGTCATGATTTATACATTACCTGTTCACTCTTGTAGAAATCCCAAAACAATCCATATAAAAATATTTAGGAAAAAAATAAGAGTTTAGCAAGAACTGAATCCAAACTCAAAGTACAACATAGCAATTTTATCTCTAAAAGCTAGCAAAAAAAAAAAGAAAGAAAGAAAGAAAAAAGAAAATACATTTTTAAATGACATTTATTGGATCAAAAGTAAGAAATAACAGAATAAATCTAAAAACTTTATGGGAAATATTTTAAACATTGTGAATTAATCAGACAGACAGATAGTTTGGAAAACTCAATATTATGTCTTTTCTCCTCAATTTATTTATATGTTCAATGCAATTCCAATCCAAATCTTTGCTTTGTATTTGTGGTGTTTGACAAGTTGACTATAAAAGATTTTTGGAACCCTTTCCCATTTTCTACTTTCTCTTCCCAAACATTTCAGTTCAAAAGTGTGGGGACAACAACAGGAAGGTGTGGTGGCCCAGAGGGAGGTGCTGGAGCTGTGAGGAAATGAGAAAGATGTGAGTCTGACGGGGCATCCCACACAGTATGAGAGCTCACGCTTCCCTGAGAGGTAAGTGACTTAGGATGAGGTATCAAACGCTGAATAAGGTCAGGAGGCATTCTTACACAGGCGGAAGGATAGACAGCTCAGTTTGGGTTTGCAGAGCCTGATGAGGTAAATCATCTGCAGAAGAGGTGGTCTGGTGCAGGGTGTTAGTGAAAGGATGGGGTGAAGAAAGCATACACTTGGGCCAGCAGTTGGGACAATCTAATATGGGGTGTTGAAATCCAAGTGGGAGTGAGGAGGACATGAGTGCAGGGGCAGAGACAACAGGGACTGTTTACACACAAGAAGACTGAACAAATAATTAAAAGATACTGATGATGGGAGCCATCTCACTGCAAGAAGAGGGAGTTAAAAAACTAAAAGAGAAAAACTAGAAGGAACAATGTGGGATTGGATGGAAAAGGAAGTATTGGTAAGAATTTCTTATTTTCAATATATCCTGATACAAAACTACAGATTAATGCATGCATGTACGTGTGTGGTTCTCTATGCCCTGCTGTTCGCTGCGGGAACCGTTGGGCAATGGCAATCCCATTAGCAATATGCACACCTACCACAGCTAATGCCTGGATCTTGGTTCACCACTCACCCCTAAAAAAAAATCAGGGCTTTTATGAAAAATGGTTGATTCCAGGGCTGGGGCAGAAAACTACAGGATAAGCTTGGAACATCTTGTTGTCCAGAGAGTAAGGAAGTGCTCAGTGAATAATGGGGAAAGGTCAAAAGGAAACAACATCAGCTCAAATGCCTATTGTTGGGGGAAATGGCAAGTCCAGGGAAAATTAAGCACCAAAATAATAAGCTTTTCCTTCTCCCTCATTTGTTTGTTTGGTTGGCTTTCTGCATTTATCAATGAACAACAAATGATAGAATAAGAATAGCATCATTTGGCCACTAACATAATAATAATTGATTCAAACAAGAATCACCAATGGATGTGATGCTAAATTTACTTGGAGAAATTTTGAGGAGTAACCAGATATTTACAGAAAGTCAAAGTACTTCCACACGAGATACCTATAAAACACAAAAAGTAACGTTCAATTTTAATGTGGACAAACCTTGCAGATACTTCTTAACCACTCGATCAGTCAACATTGCCAGTAATAAAAATGAGCATGTGCCTCCAAATTTATTGTACTGGGAAGAACTCAGCATCACTTGTGTGACATTTGTGCCCAGATGCCATGACCTGATGCTACTAATGAGAGAACATTATACAAACCCAAACTGGGGAAAAGTCTACAATATAACTGACCTACATGCTTCAAAATGAAAATGTCATGAAAAGCAAAAGAGGCCTGAAGGGCTGTCCCAGGTTAAAGGAGACCAAAGAAACAGGACAACTGGACACCACACATCATCTTGGCTTTTCTTTGAGTATAAAGGATGTTAGAGACTATAGGAAAAATCTGAATAAGATCCAAGATTCTATATTAATACTGAGCCAATTTTAATCCCCTGATTTTGATAATTATACTACAATTATGTAAGATCATTCCTTTTTCTTAGGAAATGCACACTAAAGTATACCTACACTTATGTCCAGAAATAGAGAAGAAGGGAGAAAGGATAAAGCAAATACAGTAAAATGTTAACATTTGGGAAATGGTAACCAAGAAATCTCTGTACAATACGATTCCTGTAACTTTTCTATAAGTCTGAAACTGCCAATAGAGAATATTTCTTTAAAAAAAAAACAACAAATTTAACAATGATTTTTAACAAATTAGAACCCATTGAATAAAAGGAACTATGATCCATATTGATAAATGAATGAATTGAAAGTTTAATGAAGAGATATTTACGCAGGCTCTATGAAACTTTCCTATAAAACACCAATTGATTGTAAAATGAAAAAGGGAAGATTGCAGAGGAGAAACCCAGCAGAAGCTACCTTCCTGATCAGTATCAGAGTCACCAAGAATGACACAAACCAAGATTGTAGGTCACATCACAGAATGCAGTGGGAAGAATAAAGGGCCCCTTACATAACGCTCTTGCTGAAAACGTATGATCTGAATTTTATCATGGCAAACATCAGAAAAATCCACATTGAAGAACATTCTACATTACTGGAACTTACTTTTCAAAAGAGTCAAGGTCATGGAAGTCAAGGAAAGACTAAGAGACCATTCCAGGTTGAAGGAGATGAATAGACACAAATAAATGTAATCCATGGATCTAACAGGATCTCTTTGCTGTAATAAATACTATAAAGAAGTAGCAAAAATTGAAACGAAAATGAGGGTTAAATAATAGAACATATTGGTGTTAATCTTCTAGTTGTGAAGGTCATATGGTAAGCAAGAGGAGCATACTGACTGGCAGGAAACACATTTGTAAATGTGGAAGGAACCAGGGACAGTTGCACAGTGTCAGCAATTAATCTCAAATGGTTCCCAGGAAAAGAGTTCTTCCCACCAAAACTTGGACCTTTTTCTAATTTTAAGACCATTTCTACAAAAAAAATCAAAAATCAATAAATCAATAGAAAAGGGGAAAAGGCCTTAGGCAAACTTAATATCCTCATAAGGAAAGATCTACAAATCAGTGATTAAAAAGACATGTAAGTCTAACGGCACTATAGTGATTGTAACGCATCCAAACACTGATGGTAGCTACAGCAGCAGGCATCAACATGATATCTGTCTAAATCTTTAGGAGCAAATATAATTATAAAATTGTAATATTAAAAAAAGCTATCAACTAGCACTACCAAAGTATGAGTGACAGCTTGGCTATTTGGATACTGTTTAAACAGGTGGTGTTTGGGCAGTTTGAGTTTGTCAAACTCAATAGTGCTGGCTTTCATTTACAAAATCTACCTAAAACTTAGATCCCAAGAAACCTAGTTTAAAATACAATGTATATTTTCATTACGCACATATGATCTAAAAATACTTTTCTTTAATAAAGATTTCACTTGTTATGAGTTTAATGAAAAACAATTAAAATGTCATGTAAACAGTGTAGTAAATAAATTTGTACTATTTATGTTCCAGGTCATATAATTTTTTCTTCAAAATCTGTGCATATTCTTGTGATGTTTTCAAAAGTAGATCTTGATATAAATTTGACTGATTCGTATAGGAATAAGCTACAGGATAAGCTCTATAGGATTCAGATTCAAATTCAGCAGCATCTAGAAAGAAAAAGAATTATATTCTTAATCTAAACTACAACTAAGTATAAGTGTTAAGAAGAATAAAACATCTATATATGAGTGCAACAGAAAACACAAGAATACTGTGAAATATAATTTGCCCATGGCTGCACAGGAATTGTGGCTAAGGATCAGAGCTTCTGGTTTTCTCACCCTTCATTCATTTATTTAAAAACATACACTAGGGTAGCATAAGAAGCACTGAAGTTACAAGAGGAAGATAACACAGTCCACCCCTGAACAATCATACTATGAACTGGAAAAATAATGAACAAGAAATGTTCACTCAAGATTCATGTATACCACAATAAATATCAAACAGTGCACTACTGGGGCACACAGAAAGTACATCCTAGTTTTGTGCCAATATTGTCAGCTTTTTGGTGGATATACTATGCAAGTTGATACCTAAAGGACAAAAACCAAAGTATGGTTGAAAAAGAAATGAAGCAGATGCCAGGACTCATGGTGAAGAACACTTGTGGAATTAGAAGCAGTCTAGTTTAGCTAGATGCTAGAGCAAAGGGGAAGAGTAGGGTAAATAATAGGAAGGTAAGACTGAATTATTTGGCAAGAACTAAATGGAGTTTGAGGTTTCTGCTCCATGCAAAAAAAAAAAAAAAAGGAGTTTTTCCTGAGAGTAAAGGGTAAGCCAATGACAAAGTTAATGACTAGAGATTTAAATGTCACCCCTTGGGTGACAGCTATATGAACTATAACCACTTAACTATGTATTCCTAGATGAGTCTGGTTATTTGGCCTTATGTCACTGGCAAAAATATGAGAAGTGAATGAAGGCCAGTTTTCTGACAATAATTCCGGTGTGCAGATTGACAGTTCCATAGGCATAGTAGAGGAAAGGGTGGGAGTAGCTAGACATTTTTTAAAAAATGAATGCACTTCTGAGATTTTTAAAAAGCTGTGGAATGTGATGAATAGGTGTAAGTGTATTCTTCCTTATGAATATTTATTTCACATTTTTATTCACTGTGTATAAGAAAATATTTAATTCAGTTCTATTATCCAAACATGGATAATAGTAGATTCCATTTACTATTTACAGTTTATTTCAGAAATCAATAATATCTAAATTTAATTCATAAAATTTGGCAACGTACCTTCTTTTAGTTCTTTAGAGTTTTTTTAAACGCCTCTTCTGAAATGAGTCAAATAGTACTTGTAGCATTTAAGTTGAATGAGACATTATTACAGAAACAATATATAACTTAGAAAATGTGTTCTTTAAATAATAATTTTATAGGCTTGATCTAACTTGAGAATTGCACAAATAGAAAAATGATCATAAATAAAATAAATTCCTATTTATTTTAAGTTTAGTTGCTAAAGAACATAGGTGTGTAATGCTATTTAGATTAATACAATAAAAAGTATAATTAATATTGGTCAACTGAATAAACATAACAATAGAAAAGTGATATTTGATCCCATTGGTTCAAAGAAATTTAAACAAGCTATATTTCACATTGAATGCATTACTTTGCAATTCCTAGAAAAAACTGCCCTTTATAATAGTTTAATTAGTTTTTTATTTTAATGGATGTTTCCATAAAATGAGTTTCTTATTCTTATACTTTTAGAAAGTTAAAATCTTAAGGTAGGCTCTGTTAACTTTTTAAACTAAAATGACAAAAGTGGAGCTGTCAAAAAGTCATGTGAAATTCTACTGGCAAAAAAAAAAAAAGCAAGTAAAACTATTTTGCTGTTTGTATCATGACTGAAACATTTATTTATTCATGGGGACACAAAGATTCCAGAAACTCTTTGATTTGAGGAACAAAAACAACCCCCATGCATAATTCCTAATTGTATCTTTGTTTCCTTTCCAGAATTAAAGCTAAATTTGGAAACATCCAACGAATTATAAGTACAGTCTACTTAATCATGACATATGTAGTAATATTTCAAATTATTTTACAAGTGTCCTGAGCTAGAATGTTCTTACTTAAACCTTTCTTATAAAAGGCATCCCCTCACTAAGTGCCCGAAACAGGGTGTAACACAGCACACTGAACGTAAAACACGGGTGATAATAATAATGTGACACCAATGCCTTCACAAACAAGGCTCCCAGTGCTTGCAGAGGACGCTTTCCATAGCATTTTTTAACAATAGCATGATAGGCCTTATAAAATGAGTGAAGTGACAACAGCATTACTAAATAAGCCTTGTAAAATAAGCAATCAATACCAGGTACAGAGAGAGGCCTTGATCGAATCAATTTTGTGTTACTACAGCTTGAACTAAGAAACTACCAACGTAACATCATTGTCTTTTTCCCCAAGAGCTCTTTTCCTAAATATTTACTTCTGTGACGTTTTTGTTCATTTCTCTGTGAGGATCCTGTTCAGACCACGGAAGTAGTTTGAAGGAGTCTAACGTTAATACAAAGAACACATCTGCAACTTTATTTATATTTTTCCATTTATCGAAAATATAGAAAGGTGAGAAAATTATACACATAAAAACAATGTATTGGCAACTTTTAATTCAAGGGATTTATAATGAGAAAGACTTTTCCCATAACTGGTAATTTTCAAACCATGTCCCGTAGAAGTCTAAGTTTCCTTTGGGCACACCTGTGGGATCGCACAGCTTCAGCGTTCCCATGCCTCCTTCAGCTACACAACTCTATTTGTTTTGTTTTATGTAAAAGTTTCATCCAAAATTAAAAAATAAAAGTCCTAACCTCGGAAAAAATAATTTTAAGGTATAAAAATCACTGATTTGGTGTAAATTCCCAACTTTACATTGCAGGCAACAAGGGCTCATGGAGATTATAGATGGCCTGAGGTCACAAAACCCATTAGCTGCAGGCCAAAACTTAATACTTGAAATTACAGATTGGAAAGTGACGGTGCATTCTCTTTTTCAGATCGATTTGATAAACACATACAAACCACACACACATACACATTTCCAAATTTGATATATTTTTAGCAACTTGATATTTTTAAGTTAAAATTTGGTATCATCTTATTTTAAACATTATAAAAATAAATGTGATATAAAATGTAATAAAACCAAGTGTATTTGCTCATTTAAACAATTGCAATATAATATCCAATTGTAAGTAAGTTAACATGCAAAGGAAACACACTTATCAGTTTGTAAATATTAAAACCTCTATTTTGCTACAGAGAAAAGAACGGAGGAAAAATTTGGTCAAGGAAACGCAAAGCTAAGTACAGAGAAAACGAATGACAAAAAGCAAAGGAAGATGTTTAGCAATTATCTGCATCCTTCAAAAGGTAAAATGACTATGGCATCCTTGTGAAAGCGGGCAGAATGAAGTGATAACAGGCAGAACTATGTAAAACATACAACTGATGACATAAACAAGTTTACTGAACTCTGTCTCTGCCACCTTATGCTTATCATAGCATCACTGCTGTAGTAGCTTGAATAGAGTTAAATAAAATTCAGAGTAGAAAGGCACTACCTCGGTGAGGTAAATATGAGGCCTGTTTTTAGTTGGGAAGTAATGTGACTCATTTTTCTGTTGAGACACAAAGTTCTGTCTGCCATGTACAAAGTTAAAGTCTTAGAAATATTACTGTTTTAGATTTCATATATTTGTATAGAAAGAGTTGCTAAACTGAATAGACATTTGAGAAATGTGAAAAACTGCTTAAATAAATCATTAGGTATTTTCTGAATATAAGGAATGGACCAAAAGTTCAAAATCAATCAATGTAAAATTGAGTCTTCCTATTTACCACAGATATAAAGATCACCGACTAAGGAACTATTGTGCCATACATTGTGTTAGGAACACAAATAGTGGAAAACACTTGAACATAAAAAATTCTGAAACCAGAGAAATTTCATCTGTTATAAAATTGTCTAGAATTTTAACTTTTCAGTTCTAAGAAAAAAGTCTTATGTACAAGAAAATCTAGTGATAGAGCTGTTTAAGCTAACTTAATTTTATATTTTATACATCAACACGGTTGAATAAAAATGAAAAAATTACTTTTTACATGTAGGACAAACATCCCAGAATTAAACGAGAATGTGAAAGCCAAAGGTAAAAGTTAGCAAAACAAATGGAGCAATCTATACCACTACAATGGAATCAGTGGGCAAGACTAAATTTCACATCATGGTGAGAAAGGCAACAAACCCAAATATTATGAATGTGAAGAAAACTGAAATCACAGATTAGAATAACACTTTATTATAATTATTGTCCTTAAAGTTGGAAAAACAATGATGAATAAGATAGAACTTTACAGTACGAATAGTCCAATATATTAAAACTTTGCAACTAAAGGGGATTGATTAAAAATTCAATATTAATGCTGGTTTTTAACATTTTACTCTCTAGAATCATAGCTTAAAAATCTTTAGAGTCTCTCTGTTGTTTTGTGATGCTCCATCCCCAAACCCACCCTTTTCTATCATTTTAGACAGCATGTTACCACCTTTCATAGAATTATTTTATTTGTCCCTAGTGGCAAGAATTAAATTCCCAGCAACTCCAGAGGGCACCTTCTTTCCGTAAGTCTAAGAATTCTGTAAACAACAACTGTATGTATTATAAGTCTTTCCTGGCATTCTGTAGGGATTTTGGCCACCTTTCTCTGTATCTTCTTAGAGTGGTGCTTTTTACTCTGTCTTATTAAATCTAGCATAATTTGGTGAACCACAAGGAAACTATATATACCTTGAAGATATAATGTTAAGTTTAAAATATTTTTTCAATTTATCTAGAAATACTAAAGAATAAGTACCACTTTGTTCCCAAAATATAATTGAAGGAAAAAATTTTCACAAAATTTTTCTGCATTACTTCTGCATTTACACACTCTCTCATCTTCATCTTGTAAAATGAGACATTATCTAATTTTTCTGGTGAAAACTAATGAGGACATTTCAGGTCTGTGCCGTGCTTCACAATTTACAGAAGTATTTGACGTTCATTTTCTTTTTGACCCGGTAGTCCAGGTTCACGGCTTTGAAGTACTAAGACCCTTTGGCAAAAAGGCTATTTAAACATCCTTAGCATTACTCTTCTGTGATGTGTTATAATGAAGCCAAATGAAGAACTAAGGTTGAAGCCTCATTTAGCACAGGCCTATGTTATTTTTCTCTACATAAGAAGACCATAAAAACACCATCAAAATTATGAATCAATGTACACTGATTGAAACGGCTATTTTAGCGAGTGACGTCAGCATCATGGCCAAGTGAGTCAACCCCTTTGTATCCCCCCCACATCTACTAGTCGGACATCTAGAATTCAATAAAGGTTCCCCTGCTCAACACACTAAATGGTCTACACATGAGTGTCCCTCAGAAGGGAGGCCTGTTGGAATGTGTAGGGGAAGCAGGACGGTGGGCAGGACAGGGACAGGGACAGGTCCACAGCTGCAGTTCTCCAAGGACAGGTCTGCAGCCTCCCCACCACCGCGCAGTGCTGCCAGTGGCCTTAGGAAATGAGATAGCACTTCAGTGGGCTCACAAACACTCCCTTCAACTGGCCCCATCCCCTACCATGGTGGTGGTGACCTGAGACCCAGGCGACCTAGAAACAGCACTGGCATTCATCACCTTGGTCATCCAGGCTCCCACTCCCACATCCAAGGCTAAGCCACGCACACCTTGACTTACCCCTCTCCCCCACCCTAAGCTTAAATGTCAATAGTACAGGTAAAGAGAAAACTGCGCTATAGCCCCATCTACTGTAAAACAAAAGAAAGTCCGCTTAGGGAAAAAAAATTCTGAGTAAGCACTTGTGTTTTCTAATTATCAACTTGCTGAACTGTGAAAATAAAAACTTAACTAAATAAGAAGAGTGTTCACTACTTCAAAGAGCCAACAGAGGAACAATGAGCTCAGGAATAAAATTAATAAACAGAAGTAGTACTTTACCAAAGAGATAAAAACTAAAAAAGAACCACACAAATTCTGGAGCTGAAAAGCTCTAAATAAATACGATGAAGAATAGATACATGAATGACACTGATACACAATGAGAGCTGGTTGCTACTTCAAGACTCCCTATCATTGCCATCTTAGCCATCAATCACTCCAGCACTGGCAAAGATATACAGACATAGCGAATTCATTTTAAAAATTCAAATATTAAAAATTAAAAATATAAAAAATCAAAATTCGAATATTTGCTTAATTTAACTATTAAGAAAATTTACAACTGTTCAGCAAGACATCTTACAAAAATTGAAGTAAAAATGCTAGAAGTTAAACAGCTATTAAGAATGTTCTCTCTTGCAAGATGACAAAAATTTTCACTTAAAAACAGAAATTAATCTCTTCAGTGTTACATATTTAATCCATAAACAGTATTTATCGTGGCTTAATTTAAATAACAAACATCCATAAATGGTTAAGTTTTTAGAGGTCAATCATTCACTTCTGCTTAGGAGTAGAAAATCAGGGTGCAGCAAAACTTCATGTTATGAACCATCAGCAAACTAAAATCCATTAGAAAGCCAGGCAAAGCATCTCCAGGCATACCACTGGTTATTAGGCAGTAATATTTCATTTCTAAAATCAAATTTAAATGCAGCTTTTTAAGAAAGTTAAAATGTGTCTCTTTAGTTACATTTATTGAATAAAGTTAATGACAGGTATCACTTGAAAACGTGAGATATGGGAAATTAAAAAAGATTGTAAAATTTCCATTTCCTTTCTTTTTTAATATATTTTATGATTATGCTATTACAGTTGTCCCATTCCCCCCTCCATTCCCCTCCACCCTGCACACCCCCTCCCACCCACATTCCCCTCCTTTAGTTCATGTCCATTCATCACAAGTTTTTTAGCTTCTACTTTTCCCACACTATTCTTACCCTCCCCCTGTCTATTTTCTACCCACTGTCTATGCTACTTATTCTCTGTACCTTTTCCCCCTCTCTCCTCCTCCCACTCCCCTGTTGCTAACCCTCCAGGTGATCTCCATTTCTGTGTTTCTGCTCCTGTTCTACTTCTTTGCTTAGTTTGTTTTTGTTTTAGGTGGGGTTGTTAATACCTGTGAGTTTGCTGTCTTTTTACTGTCATATTTTTAATCTTCTTTTTCTTAGGTAAGTCCCTTTAATATTTCATATAATAGGGGCTTGGTGATGATGAACTCGCTTAACTTGACCTTATCTGAGAAGTGCTTTATCTTCCCTTCCATTCTAAATGGAAGCTTTGCTGGATAGAGCCATCTTGGATGTAGGTCCTTGACTTTCATGACTTGGAATATTTCTTTCCAGCCCCTTCTTGCCTGTAAGGTCTCTTTTGAGAAATCAGCAGACAGTCTGATGGGAACTCCTTTGTAGGTGACTGTCCCCTTATCTCTTGCTGCTTCTAGAATTCTCTCCTTCATTTTAATCTTGACTAATGTAATTATGATGTGCTTTGTTGTGTTCCTCCTTGGGTCCAACTTCCTTGGGACTCTCTGAGCTTCCTGGACTTCCTGGAAGTCTATTTCCCTTGCCAGAATAGGGAGGTTCTCCTTTATTATTTGTTGAAATAACTTTTGCACTTGTTGCTCTTCCTCTTCCCCTTCCAGTACCCCTATAATTTAGATGTTGGGACATTTAAAGATGTCCTGGAGGTTCCTAAGCCTCTCCTCATTTTTTTGAATCCTTGTTTCTTCATTCTTTTCTGTTTGATTGTTTCTTTCTTCCTTCTGGTCCACTCCATTGATTTGATTCCCAGTTTTCCTCCCATCTCTATTGGTTTGCTGTACGTTTTCCTTCATTTCACTTATTGTAGCCTTCATTTTTTCATCTAATTTGTGAGCAAAATCAACCAATTCTGTGAGCATCCTGATCACCAGTGCTTTGAACTGTGCATCTGATAGGTTATCTATGTCTTGGACACTTAGATGAATTGGCTCTGGGACTTTGATCTGTTCTCCCATTTGAGCCATTTTTGGGTTTTTGTTGTTGTTTTTTTTTGGGGGGGAGGGGGTCTGGTCACAGCTATTACGCATGCGGGACGGAGTCTTAGGTGTTCCCCAGGGCAGAGTAGCCCAGTTGCTCGGTTGTGACATTATATGGGGGCGGGGTCTAAGAGGGAACAATGGTGCTTGCTCCATGCTCTCTCGGATTCCAGTCCCTTCTGCTGCTTTCCCCAAACAAATTGGGCCCTTCTAGTGCTGATTTCCATGTGGGTGGGCTTGTGTACATTCTAGGACCCTGTGGGTCTCTCCAACAAACTCTCGTGTGAGGCTGGGAGTGTCTCCTGGCACTTCAACCCCCACAAGTGTTTTCAATTGGTGCTTTTAAGCTTTATTCCTGGGCACTGGGGCCCTGGGTTGTGCAGTCTGTCTCCCTGCCCGCTTTCACCTGGTTTATCTATACGCGAATGTTTGGCCAAGGTCAGCCTCCTTGTGCACTTCAGCTGGTCTCCTTGTTGCCTCCCCACACACAGTAACCACCGCCTGTGCACATGAGGTGTGCCAACCACTGCCTGCATGCCTGGGACCACTAGTCACTGCTTTTTCCTGCCACAAACCCTCTTTGCCGGCTGCTGACTCTGCCCCTCTTACCGGTCTGGGTGAATTGTTGTCAGACTTCCGTACAATTCAATTTTCTATCTGTTCTGGTGGTTTTTTTGTTTCTAAATTTTTGTTGTCCTTAATTTTCCTTGTGAGAGGAGGCACAATGTGTCCACCTATGCCTCCATGTTGGCCGGACTCTTTTCTTTTCTTTTTTTTTTTTTT
>PVKU01000641.1:0-59415 GCA_004027475.1 Anoura caudifer | reverse complement strand
CCCCTCTCCCCTCTGGTGACTGTCACCCTGTTCTCAATTTCAGGTTAATTGGTTATATTTTGCTTGTTTGTTTCTTTTGTTATTTAGGTTCCTGTTAAAGGTGAAATCATATGGTATTTGTCTTTTACCGCCTGGCTTATTCAGCTTGGCACAATGCTTTCCAGTTCCTTCCATGCTGTGGCAAAGGGTAGGAGCTCCTTCTTTCTTTCTGCTGCATAGAATTCCATTGTGTAAATGTACCATAGTTTCTTGATCCATTCATTTACTGATGGGCACCTAGTTTGCTTCCAACACTTGGCTATTGTAAATTGTGCAACTATAAACATTGGGGTGCATAGGTTCCTTTGAATTGGTGTTTCAGGGTTCTTAGGATAGAATCCAAGCAGTGGAATTGCTGGATCAAAAGGTAGATCCATTTTTAGTTTTCTTAGAAAATTCCATACTGCTTTCCATAGTGGTTGTACCAGTCTGCAGTCCCACCAACAGTGCACTAGGGTCCCTTTTTCTCCACAACCTCTCCAACACTTGTGGTTTGTTGCATTGTTTATGATGGCCATTCTGACTGGTGTGAGGTGGTATCTCAGTGTAGTTTTAATTTGCATCTCTCTGATGGCTAGTGATATTAAGCATCTTTTCATGTGTCTCTGGATCTTCTATATATCCTCCTTGGAGAAGTGTCTGTTCAAGTCCTTTGCCCATTTTTTAATTGGGTTGCTTGTCTTCTTAGAGTGGAGTGGTGTAAGTTTTTTATATATTTTGGAAATTAAACCCTTGTCTGAGGTATCATTGGCAAATATGTTTTCCCATACCATTGGTTCTCTTTTTATTTTAATACTGTTTTCTTTAGCCATACAGAAGCTTTTTATTTTGATGAGAACCCATTTGTTTATTCTTTCCTTTATGTCTCTTGCTGGAAGAGACATATCAGTAAAAATGTTGTTGCGTGAAATGTCTGAGATTTTCCTGCCTATGTTCTCCTCTAGGACTTTAATGGTGTCACGGCTTATATGTAAATATTTTATCCACCTTGAATTTATTTTTGTGTATGGTGTAAGTTGGTGCTCGAGTTTCATTTTTTTTTTCACATAGCTGTCCAGTTCTCCCAACACCACTTGTTGAACAGGCTATTTTTACTCCATTTTATGTTGTTGCCCCCTTTGTCAAATATTAATTGACTGTAGAGACTTGGGTTTATTTCTGGGCTCTCTGCTCTGTTCCACTGGTCCATGTACCTGTTTTTATGCTAGTACCAGGCTGTTTTGATTACAGTGGCCTTGTAATACAGTTTGGTATCAGGTATTGTGATCCCTCCTACTTTGCTCTTCTTTCTCAGAATTGCAGCAGCTATTTGGTGTTGTTTACATTTTTATATAAATTTTGAAGTGTTTGTTCTATGTCTGTGAAAATAGCATTGGTACTTTAGTAGGTCATGCATTGAATCTGTACATTTCTTTGGGTAGTACAGACATTTTGATGATGTTAATTCTTCCAACCCATGAACACAGTATATGCTTCCATTTGTGTCTTCCTTGATTTCTTTCTTCAGTGTTGTGTAGTTTTCTGCATTAAAGGTTTTTTACCTCCTTGGTTAGGTTTATTCCTTGGTATTTTATTTTTCTTTTTGCTCTATTGAATGGGACTTTTTTCTTGATTTCTGTTTCTGCTGTTTCATTGTTGGTGTATAAAAATGCCTTTGATTTCTGGATATTGACTTTGTATCCCACTGTTTAGCCAAATTCATTTATTGGGTCAAGAAGTTTTTTGGCCAAGTCTATAGGATTTTCTATGTACACTATCATGTCATCTGCAAACAATGATAGTTTTGTTTCCTCCTTTCCAATTTGAATGCCTTTTATTTCCTTTTCTTGTCTATTCACTGTGGCTAGGACTTCCAAAACTATATTGAATAGAAGTGGTGAAAATGGACAGCTCTGCCTTATTCCTGATCTTAGTAGAAAAGATTTTAGTTTTTGCCCATTGAGTATGATGTTAGCTATAGGTCTCTCATATATGGCCTTTATTATGTTGAGGAATGCTCCCTCTATTTCCACTTTGCTGAGTGTTTTTATCATAAATGGTTGCTGTACCTTATCAAATGTTTTTTCCACATCTATTGATATGATCATGTGATTTTTGTTTTTGCTTTTGTTTGGGTGATGAATTACCTTTACTGATTTGTGAATATTGGACCAACCTTGCATTCCTGGGATGAATCCCACTTGGTCATGGTGTATGATCTTTTTAATGTATTATTGGATGTGGTTTGACAATATTTTGTCAATGATTTTAGCGTCTATGTTCATCAGTGATATTGGCCTGAAGTTTTCTTTCTTTGTTGTGTCTTTATCTGGTTTTGGGATTAGAATGATGCTGGCTTCATAAAAAGAGTTTGGGAGTCTTCCATCATTTTGGATTTTTTTGGTATAGTCTGTGAAGGATAGGGGTTAGCTCTTCCTTAAATATTTTGTAGAATTCTCCTGTGAAACCATCTTATCCAGGGCTTTTGTGTATTAGGAGTTTTTTTATTACTGCTTCTATTTCATCTGCTGTTATTAGTCTGTTCAGGCTTTCTGCTTCTTCTTCATTGAGTTTTGGAAGACTATATTTTTCTAGAAACTTGTCCATTTCACCTAGGTTTTCAAATTTCTTGGCATACAGTTCTTCATAGTAATTTCTTCCAATCCTTTGTATTTTTGTGGTGTCAGTTGTAATCTCTCCTCTTTCATTTCTGATTGTGTTTATTTGGGTCCTCTCTCTCTTTTTCTTCATGAGCCTGCTTAAAGGCTTATTGATTTTGTTTATCTTTTCAGAGAACCAGCTCCTGGATTCATTAATCATTTGAATTGTGCTTTTAGTCTATATGTCATTTAATTCTTCTCTGATCTTGCTTATTTCCTTCCTTCTATTTGCTCTGGGTTGTCTTTGTTGTTGTTCCTTGAGTTCTTGTAGGTGTAGGATTATGTTGTTTGTTTGAAATGTTTCTATCTTTTTTGGTAGGCCTGTATTTCTATGAACTTCCCTCTCAGGACTGCCTTCTCTGTGTCCCATAAGTTTTGGGTTGTTATGATGTCATTTTCATTTGTTTCCAAAAACTTTTTGATTTCTTCCCTAATTTCATTCTTGGCCCGTTCATTGTTTAATAGAATGCTATTCAATCTCCATGATATTGAGTGTTTTGGGTTTTTCCCCTTGGGTTTGGTGTCTAGTTTCAGTCCCTTGTGGTCAGAGAAATGCTTGGTATGATTTCTATTTTCATGAAGTTGTTGAGTCTTGTTTTGTGACTTATCGTGTGGTCTATCTTTGAAAATGTTCCATGTGCATTTGAAAAGAATGTGTATTTAGTTTCTTTGGGATGAAGGGTTCTATATATATATATATCAGTTAAGTCCATTTCATCTAGGGTATTGTTCAATGCCACAATATCTTTGTTGATATTTTGTTTGGAAGATCTGTCCATTTTTGACAGTGGGGTGTTAAAATCCCCTACTATAATTGTGTTGCTGTCAATATCTTTCTTGAAGTCCTCTAAGATTTTCTTTATGTATTTAGGTGCTCTTGTGTTGGGTGCATATATACTTACAATGTTTATGTCTTCTTGGTGAATTCTTCCCTTGAGTATTATGAAGTGACCTTCTGGGTCTCTCTTTATGGCCCTTCTTTTGAAGTCTATTTTGTCTGGTATGAGTATTGCTACCCCGGCTTTTTTTCCTGTCCTTTTGCTAAAAAAAATTGTTTCTAGACCTTCTCTTTGAGTCTGTGTAGGTCTTTTGTCCTGAGGTGGGTCTCCTGTAGGCAGCATATGTGTGGGGCATGCTTTCTTATCCATTCAGCTATTCTATGCCTTTTGATTGGAGCATTTAATCCATTTATGTTTAAGGTTATTATTGATAGGTACTTATTCATTGCCATTTTCATACCTGTGTTCCTCTCTGTCTCTCTTTTCCTTCCTTTCCTTAAAGCAGTCCCTTTAGCATGTCTTGTAGAACTGGTTTGGTGGAGATGTATTCTTTTAGACTTCTTTTGTCTGGGAAGCTCGTTATTTGGCATTTTATCTTGATTGGAAGCCTTGCTGGGTAAAGTAGTGTTGGTTGCAGGCCTTTGGTTCTCATTACTTGGAATATTTCTTGCCATTCTCTTCTGGTTTGGAGCATTTCCACTGGGAAATCAGATGCTAACCTCATTGGGGCTCCCTTGTATGTTACTTCTTGTTTCTCCCTTGCTGCCTTTAAGATTCTCTCTTTGTTTTGGAATTTTGCCATTTTAATTATTATGTGTCTTGAAGTGGGCCTCTTTGGGTTCCTCTTGATTGGGACTCTCTGTATTTTCCTGGATTTGTGTGACTTTTTCTCTCATCAAATTAGGGAAGTTTTCCATCATTACATTTTCAAATAGGTTTTCTATCCCTTGCTCTTCTTCTTCTCCCTCTGGTATCCCTATTATACGGATATTATTACATTTCATATTGTCTTGCATTTCTCTTAATCCCTCTTCATTCTTTCTGAGCCTCTTTTCCTTTTCTTGCTCTTTCTGGGTGTTTTTTTCTACTTTGTCTTCCAACTCACTGATCCCATCTTCTGCCTCATCAATCCTGCTTTTGATTCCTTCTACTGTGTTCTTCTGTTCAGAAGTATTAGTCTTCATTTCCTCTTGGCCCTTGTTGGTAGTTTCTTTTTCCTTTTTCTTGTTAATATAGTTTGCAGTGAGTTCATTATAGCTTCCCTGTAGTTTCTGGTAGCTCATTGTGAGCTCATTGAGCTTCCTGATAACCATTGCTTTGAACTCAATATCTGATAGTTGAGTTGCCTCTATTTCATTTAACATTCCTTCTGAGGCTTCCTCCTTTCCTTTCATTTGGGGATTGTTTCTTTGTTTTGTGTTCCCATTGTTTGTGAGACTCTTCTTGTTAGCCTCAGCTTCTTAAGTTGATCTGTTCTGGCTCCCTGGGTTTATAGTGTGAACTTTTGTGATAGAATACCTGTGAGGTTCATTGGTGCTGTCTCCTTGATCTCCTGAGCTCATGGTCTTGAGCTGTCATTTAGGTTGACTCTGTGTTTGTCTTCAGGTTTTGATTGTTACTGGGTCTTTCCTGGGTGGGTCCTTCCCACCAGCTGGTTAACTGGTGTAACAAATACACCTCTTGTATTTTTGTTGTTCTGGTGAGGGTAGGTTGTGTTGAAGCTGGTTCTTCCATGTGTACAAGGTTTTGAGGATTCTTTCATGCTCTTGTTCAGTTGTTTGTACTAGGTAGTTTCTCCACTATTTAGTTGTATTTCCAGATAGGTCCTGGATTGAGGTTTGTGTGGTTTCCACTCCCTCCTTCACCTTCTTCTGTTGTTATCTGTTGTTGGTTCCTTTGTTGTTGGGTTTCCTCTTCTAGTGCGTATCCTGGTGTCCACAGCTTCCACCTACTCTTTCTTGTGATCAATTGGAGGGGGAAGGCAAAATGGTTTAAGAAAGCAAGAAAGTATTCTATGGTATTTACAGTAGCAGCATCTGGTTTTTCAGTGTCTGCTATAATTTTTGGTCTGTTATTTTCATTTGCTGTTGGCTCTGTTCCTCCATAGATTGGCTAGGTTTTTCTCCCATGTGTAGGGTGAAGTGGAATTCACTCCCTCCCACCATGGCACCATCTTGATAATCTGTTTCCTTTCTATATTAACACAAATAATTAAGAGTTTTACATGGTGTCTATTCAGAATTTCACCAAATTAAAAATAAGAATTATATCACAAATCCCAAGGGAAAAAATAATATAACTAACTTTGATCAAGTAGGTTGAAGTACATGGCCCTGAGGTGGAATCACCAAGTTTTCTTTTGGAGTATAATTTCTGCAGAGTACAATACTGTTACTAACAGTTTCAACACACAGTGTCTCAGGACTGGCCTCATATTGAGGGTGCTCAGTAAGATCTGTTCTGCTGTTTCTGCCAAAGTTGGGTGCTGACCTCAGCTAGCCTCTTCTTAGTCCTGTGAAGACTGTAAAACAGAAGTGCTCACTTAGTATTGCATTTTTCCCTCAGCAGACTTGCTTTTTTTTTTAAGTTGCCATAATAGTATATAGAATTTCCCTTTTAACAGTGTTTTAACACTGAAAATGTCTCAAAGTATAGCTACTATATACAAATATAGGTTCTAAATTGCTCTAAAGAAGTCCATATTTTTTTCTGGCAGGGGGAAGCTCCTAACTAACAAGTAATTCAAAGTAGGGAGGGGAGAGAAATGGCTATCAGTAATGTAAGTAGCTTATCAGGTAATATTTTCTGCCTCTAGTAGGGCTGTACTTTCAAGATTCTTGAAGATGGCTTTGGATATGTTTAGTAAACCAGTTTAGAGCTTTAAAAAAAATCCCTCAAAGACATGGTCAAACACTTGCTTTCACCACCTTTTCACAATGCACTCACTACCTTGACGATTTTAACCATTTGGTACCAGGGCAAAATTTAGACTATCAACCTCTACTGGAGAAGAGCTGTTCATCAAAACTAACAAAAACAGCTGTAGAAGCAATTAGCTTATAACATTGGGATGGAGGCATTGGAGATGGGATCTGTTCTTTCTGTCTTCCACACACTCACTTCAGCAGGCCACATTATTTTTAGCCTCCTTGCCAATTATGGGTATACATCCCTTCACCCCTATTAATCTTTCCCTATTTAATGTGCATGCCTTTATGTAGAAACCATAACTATAGGATAGTTTGTCTCAATGCACCCTCTAGTGATAATAACAAAGATCACAACCAAGAAAATGAAAGTCAAACGACTAATGTATAATTTCCTGAAGAAGGAAAAGGAAGGGACAGAAGAAAAAATGGCCAAAAACTTTCTACAGCTTAATAAAAGCTATAATTCCATAGATCCAGGAAGGGTATGCTAGGAGAGAAGAAATAGAAGTAAACAATTGTAATTAATATATAAATGTGATATAGCATTAGTTGAAGGTGGAGTGCTATAACTTCAAGTCATTTACTGCAAAGCAACCACTGAAATAGCAAAAGAATTATAGCTAATAATCAAAAAATACACTAACTCATAAAGATTACTTGATTAATCTCAAAAAGGACAGAAAAAGAACACAGGAACAAACCAGATGGGACAATAAGAAATCAAACAGCATAATGACAGTTTCAAAATGCCTATGTCAATAATCACATCAAATGAAAAGAGCCTATAAACCTCAAGTAAAAGACAGATTGTCCAATTGGATAAAAGAGCAAGGCCCAACTATATGGTACCTGTAAGAAATGCGTGTTAAATGTGAAGACAATTTTTTAAATATAGAAATAAGATACATGACCTTAACACCTAACAAAAAAGTGGAGCTATCAAAGTATAGTTCATAATAAAATATATTATTATTAGCAATTAGCAAAGTCCCTGCATAATGATAAATTAATAAGTAGCATAACAATCGTAAACAATCATGCACCTAATAACAGCTTCAAAATAAATGAAGGAAAAAATGATAGAATTGCAAAGAAAAAATAGACAAATTCACAATTTAGGCCTGAAATTTCAATACCACTCAATCAATAAACGACAGAACAAGTGCCAAGAAAATCAATCAGAATATGGTAGACTTGAACACCAACATCCTCTCAAGTACCCAAGTGACAATGAGAAAATAGCTGGGTTTTAAATATGATGAAATCTGAATTTTTACTTTCTTAAAGATTTTATTTATCTAGTTTTAGACAGAAGGAAAGACAGAGAAAAAGAGAGGGACAGAAATATCAATGTGTGGTTGCCTCTTGTGCACCCCCTACTGTGGAATCTGACCTGCAACCCAGGCATGTGCCCTTTGGTTCACAGGCTGGCGCACAATCCACTGAGCCACACCAGCCAAAGCTGAATTTTTTACTATAAAGTAATTGCGGTGGCCATATAGATTAAGGTTCCAGGAGGTGAAATATCAGGAAAAACAGTTTTGAGCTTATTACAGTATTCTAGGAGGGACAGTTATAACGTGACCACTAGATGTCGTGATTCACACTGAGAAAAGTACAGTGGAGCTTACAATTGTTTGGCTGAGAACCTACAATAGCTTTCATTTTACTTTAATAAAAAAACATATATAAGTAGCTCAATAATACATCTCCTGCAGTGCAGAACTAGACAGGATGTCCATATATTACTATGGTATACCCTAAAGGCTTTATAATTTTACAATGGTGCTACCTTTACAATCCATGCAAAGCTGTACAATTAGCAACATATTCTTATAATTGGGGTAAGGCTACTCATAATATCCTCAAATTGTTTCCGTTGATTAAATTACATCATCAAGGTCTTCCACAGAATTTTCTCTTTAACCTAAAAATAAATAATGCTCTTTCTCAAAATGTCTCCCAAATATTTATAAAATATATTAAGTGTACAGAGACGATAAATACCCACCTTTTCATGAAAGCAAAAACATAGCTATTAAAAGGACTGTTTTTAATTTTAGAAAATGTACTTTTATCAATAACTGGTGTTTCTAAATTACTTTTTCAAAGCAAATGTCTGTACAACAAAGGAAGATTTCCTATTTTTTCATTGTATCTTTTATAATGTATTTTCTTACTACAGATAATATTTTTGATAATGTATTTTTTTAAAACACCTTACTCTCTTCATGAGATGTTTTCTTTGCAGACCTAAAAAACTGAAACAATTTTTTTGGGCAAATATTAGCTATTTAAAATACAAAGAATGCCTAAAGCTGTTGTTTCTTATATAAAATCTCTAAGTTTATAGTTAATTTTCTATATGGAGGATTAAACAATTAATGAAAAGAATAACATTAAGAGACAAAAGAAAATATATTACTAATAATATTAACACAAAGTATTAAATTTCTACTAAACTGACAGTCAAGTCACAAAGAATAACATAAAATTTGTTACTTGCATTATTAGGAAAAAATAATACCCCAGGGTGTGTGTGTGGTTTTGTTTTTTTGTCGTTTTCAATAAAAAACAAACTTTTACTTGCACTAACACCTTAGGTCTGAAAATGAAGGAAACTTGTTTCAAATCGTGATGTTCATTTTCTGAAGACTTACCATGCAAGTGCTAGGCATTATCATAAGCACTTTATGTCTTCAGGGCATTTAAATCCTCAAAAAATTGTGGGAGTTAGGCAATATATTAGTATTTTACAAAGCAAGAAAATGTGGCTCAGAAAGTCTAAGTAACTTGCCCAAGCCCACACAACTGATCAAAAGCAGACCCAGAATTTAAATATAGGAAATCTGTCTTCAAAATATGTGTTTCACAATATGCTTTGAAAATAATATTTATTTTTAAACATTTTAATTACAATGATAAATAAATCTATCTTATTATTCCACTTCAAGATACAAATAATAATTTCTGAAAATTACACATATTTAAAAAATAAAAAGACTTTATATCAAGGCAACATTATTGGCAATATTATTTTAATAAACTAAATATTTGCTTTTTCTAAACAAATTCATCAACAGGCATTCATCCATTCAGCACATATGTGTTAATGACAGCACTGTTGCAGAAGTTTTTATACTTTAGAACTTTATAACCCAAAAATAATAATCTGTGATAGATTGTTACTAGTTTATCTTTCTATTGTTCATATATAAAGTGTTCCCCTTTTCCTCAGAATCTATAAAACTGTTAAGTTAATATATCCTAATACTTTAGCATACCTTACAAATGATTGCTGGTCACTACAATATTTTCAAAGGCACCTTAATATCTAGAATCACTAAGGAATGATTAAATTCTATTCAGTATGGATTTAATGTTTATATATTTATAATCATGTAATTTTAAAAATCTGTGTATGGTAGTGTAATTTTTAAGTAGTTATTGGCATATTCAATATATGACAATATCCACTGTGGAACTGTAACAGCTGTAGAATGGAATCCAGAACTTGGGGTGTCTGGGAATATAGGATACCCCCATAGATCTGGCTGGGGGATGGGAATTCTGGAGCAGGGCCATTGAGAGTTACTTTGCATATCAATAACAGCAGGCTTGCTGCATAGTAATGCTGAACAGTTTGCCTGGGCCAGGGAGATGGCTGTGACTTTGACCCCTGACGTAGCTGGGAGGTGGTTCCCCTTTACAGTGCCTGGTTCTTGGAGCTGGTTCACTCCACACCATGGGCCAAGCCTACTCAGACTAACAACAGCAACCAAGAGAGGCGGACAATACAGGTGTAGCAGATTATAAGAGGAGTCAGAAATGGGATTTCAGAGGAGAATTCAGGCTGAGATTTAAATTAAAAGGCAGGCAGCCATGTGTAGCAGGGAGGGACCATGCAGGACCTTGCAGGTCAGAAGGGAGTAGAAGGACCCTCGCCCACTCTGGCCATGAGGAGTTACCATGTAGTTTTGGATTAAGAACTGGAGATTGCGGTGACACAGCTGATGGTGCTGGGGGCTGGGAGACCTGCCCAGCTGAGCTCTGATCTCTGGGAAGAACCAAGGGGAGAAGTGAGCCTGGACTTCTGGGTTTTTTTCCCTCTGAAATGTGATACTTCTCGCCTGACTGGTCAAAATGGGGGGAGGGGAGGGCAGGATTGTGTGTGTTGTGGGCATTCAAAGGGAGCGGGACTTAATTGCAAAATTCCACCATTACTCAAAACCTGCATAGCATTTTTAAATTTTTTATTTATTTATTTTTAGACAGAGGGAAGGTGAAGAGAAAGAGAGGATGAGAAACATAATGTGTGGTTGCCTCTCACATGCCCCCTACTGGGGACCTGGCCTGCAACCCAGACATGTGCCCTGACTGGGAATCGAACCAGTGACCCTGTGGTTCACAGGACAGCTCTCAGTCTACTGAGGCACACCAGCCAGGGTGAAACCTGTATAATTTTTAAGTAATAATTCCTTTCCTTTTTGCGAAACTCTGGCATTGAGAACCATAGTTCTTATCAGCAGTGAGCAATAGAACACAGAGCAGTAAACCCACAGGAGTTCTGTTACGAAACCAATGCTGAATGAACAACCTCTTGCCGTACAACTGCACATTATAGAAATACTATGGACAATTAGATAATATAATCTTTAAAATATAATGCAATCAGTGAGCTTTCTAATACTTGAAAATAAACTTAACTTTAATAAACATGTCCTTCACTACCGGATCTTTTCCAACAATACACTCTATAAGTTCCCATCTTAAAATAAGAAAAGAAAAAATCTCCCTTGAACTCCACATTTGCCTTTTATCATCATCCATGTCTCTATTGCCTTTCCCAGTAAAATTCTCTAAGGAGCTGTTTACACTTGTTCCCTACAGTCTGGCTTGCATGGCAACTATTTATTAAAAATGCTCTTTGTCAGAGTCACTTGTCCTCACCTTAACCTTTCAACAGCATTCGATATAGTGAGAATTCTCTTGCCTTGGCCGGTAAACTATATTATGCTGTTTTATTTCCAGAAAAAGTAATCGTTCCTAATATTCCACTACCTCGAAATAAAAAATGTATAGATTTTACCTTCTATTATCCTGATCTGTTTCACTTAAACTTCTGTTACATTCACTTGAAGTAGACCGCCAGTTAGTTAATCCGCCTTCTCAAAAGCTGGTGTAATCACAGGTTCTTCTGATGTCCATTTTTCATTTCCATTTTTCCTTACTTCATTTGTAAGCCATGACTGCAACTTTTTAAACAGTCCATCAGAAAAGCTAATGTTTTAAAATAATTATACTGATAAAGAATTTTAAAAATTATAAAATTCTGTTACCCATCTTAATTAATTTGTTAATTAACAAAACAAGAAGTGGTGATATACATTCCTTGCTTTAAAGATAGATATACAAGTATAATATGATGGGATATTTAAGAGTTGACATATGAAAAGTTTTAAGTGAACACGAGGAAGTAATAATTCCAAACATCTAGACAAGGGAGTAATAATTAGATTTATGTTATGAATGACTTTTAAAATAGCACGAGGCACATATAACATGAAGAAAGAATTCAGAGAAATGTCTCAGGGAAAAATTTTTACTTTTAAAATACCCATACGTTGAAGTGACATGAGAGCTCCATGGCTGAATAACATGTCTCTCATCATATCCTCACCACCAACAAGAACAATTTGTCATCAACCTACAGACAAAAGCACCTTTGTAAGAGCTATGAGATCCATCACCAGACACTGAGGAATCCAGAAGCAGTCTCCCTTTGAGTAACAAGCATGCAGACCACAGTCCTGGTCATAGGCCATGAACAGGCCGCAGCCAATCTCATCAGTGTCTGGCAGCCCCCTGCAAACACTGTTTGAGATAATCATCCGTGGTTAAGAAAGCCTCCTCCAGCTTTCCAGTAGCAAAGTTCTAGCACATCAACTAGAAAAAAAAATCCTGGGTACAGTCGATAGGGCAGTTATTAAAGACTGGACAAGTGACTATTGGCTTCAAATGTAAATGCAGCAACAAAAACCTTTAAGAAACATGAAAAAAATCAAGGGCACATAACACGGCAAAGGAGCAAATTAATCTTCCAGTAACCAAGCCCAAAGACATGGAGATATGCAATATATCCAATAAAGGATTCAAAAAAGCAGTCTTAAGGAAATGTAATACCCTATAAGAAAACACAAAAATGGCAAATCAACCAAATCATAAAACCAATACACAAACAAAATGTGAAATTTAACAATGAGAAAGTAACAATAAAGTAATAACCACACAGAAATTCTGGAGTTGAAGTACATAATGGATACAGCAAAAGAGAGCATTAACAGCAGAATGAAACAAGCAGAAGAAAGAATGTGAGTTAAAAGACAGAAACTTAGAAATTATCTGATCGGAGGAAAACAAAAAAATAGAATAAACAGTGAAGAAAGCCTATCTGAATTATGGGATACCATCAAAAGAAACAATTTGCAAATTACTGAAGTTCCAGAAGAAGAAGAGAGGGAAAGAGGGATAGAAAGCTATTTTTTAATTTCACTTTTTTAAGTGGCTGAGAATTTACAAAATCTAGGGAAAGATGTGAATATTGAAGTTACTGAGGCTCTTAATTCACCAAACAGACTCAAAGAGATATTTTCCAAGATATATTACAATAAAACTCAAAAATCAAAGACAGGGAAAGGATCTTAAAAACAGCTGGGAGAAGAAGCTTGTAACTTATCAGGGAGTCTCTTAGTGGATTTCTCAGCAGAGACCTTGCAAGCCAGGAGAGAGTAGGGTACCGTATTCAAGGTGCTGAAAGAAAAACCCGCCAAGAAAGAACACCCACTCTAGCAAAGTATCAGAATGAGTATAATCCCTCCAATTGAATAAAGAAGATGAAAAGATATAAACAAAGTGAATAATTTTAATTGCATACTAGGGCAAGAAAACAACTGATAAATATGATTGGATATCTTATAATTGATTTAATGCAATATAAATCAAAACTGAATCATATAATTAAAAGACAATTTTTATCTAATTTTGAATCTGAAATCATTAGGCTAATTTTATCTAAAAATTATCTTGAAACATTAATTGGATAAAAAGATTACCTAACATTTCCTAGTAATTTATGCATAAATACCTATTAAACATTCACTGAGAGTCACAAAAGTAACCAGCATTGCAATTACTTATGGATGATTCAACTGAACCAGTACCATGTTATATTATCATTACTTGCTTTTAAAATAAAATTTTAAAATAATGCTAAAAATTAAGCGAGGGCTATAAATTTCTGTGCAGAAAAATTCATACAGCAGCCTAATACTGCTGTCCTTAGAAAGTTCTGCTTGAATGGCTAGCCCTTGGTTGGTATCTGGAAACCTGAATTTGGGTAGGGTTTCCACTATTTCCTAACTGATAGGAGCCGCTTACTGGGCCTAAAAACTGTTTGTGACACCAAGGGGGCTAATGTGGAGCATTTGCTTTTCTTCTGCAAACCTGGAATTTCGGGACATGCTGTGGGGAAGACGCCTGTGTGTGACCAGCGTGCCATAAAAACCCTGGCACTGACTCTAACGAGATGGGTCCTGGCAGATGGCATTTCATATGTGTTGTCAGAATCTGACACTGGGCTAGTTAAGTGCATCCTGGTAACGTCACAAGGAAAGGACTTTGAGAGCCTGTGCCTGGTTTCCTCCAGACTTTGTCATGTGCACATTTTCTCTTTATTTTCATTTGATCTTTTCACTGTAATAAGTCACAGTTGTGAGAACAACTATAAGCTGGTCCTATACTTTTTTCTAGAGAATAAGTAAACCTAGGTATAGTTTTAGGAACCACTAACATAGTTTCATTATGTGAAATTTTTATTATTTGGGTTGATAATGTTACACATGATCATAGTTGGAAGGTGATTTCACAGAATGCCTGTCCTTGAATTTGTTTTTCTTGAAAGTTCCTATAAAGAAAATGAAAATATCACAGTGTCAATTTTCTTCAACTAAGGAAGATTTAATTCCTTTTTATAATAGTTACAAATCAATCAAGTAACCTAGATAACCACAGAAAAACATATAACTGTCATATATAGTATAATGTACCAGTGATTATAGAGTATTTTTTATGTTTCTAATCTTTTAACTTTTCTATTAAACTAAAAACATGGCTCACCTATAAAAGGCAGTTCAGGGTTCACAGGGCAAGTCAACAAGTCAAAGAAATCGCATGCAGAGTGGAGGATGAGTTACCGTGGATATTCCAGCAAACTCAACAGGACAGGCATGAAAAAGGAAACTGGTCTTCCCTGTTGTTCTGCTGCTCTTCTCTGTTCATCTGATAAAGCCCTGTCCTTCATGGCCAATTTAAGTGCCACGTGCATGACCTGGAAACCTATATGTCATCGAATTCCCTCTGCCCACTAACTTCTCACATCCGACCATCACTAAGTTGTGCTAACACCTCCTTTCTCTCACTGCTTTGTTTGCCACTGTCACTGCCCTAGTCAGACATGGGCTTTCTCCGGGGAAGTAACCACCAACTACCATCGCTCTTTCTTACATGAATAACATTTTTAAAGCAAAGCAAATGAGAAAGACATAGGCCTAGGAAAAACTACATTTTAAATTGAGTAAGTTGAGCTGCCTGACTTGATCTAGCATGCATGGGTGAAAACTTGTTAATGGACTGATGCAAGTCCAAGGAGGCAAACCTCCCTTCGTCTCCCAGCCTCTTTGTGTGGTTTCCTTCCATCTATCCTCTACGTGATTAATCCCTCTGTCCCTCTAGGTCTCAGGGAACTAGGGCCTACAGGCCAAATCCAACCTGCCATATGTTTCTGTGAATAAAGGCTTGTTGGAATACAGCCGTGCCTATTCATGTGCGTGTTGTCTGTGGCAGCTTTCACACTTCAGTGATGAACTTGAGCAGACAAGACAGACCACATGGCTTAAAATCAGGCCTTTTCAGAAAAAGCTTGCCAGTCACTGCTTTATACCATAACCAGAGTTTCCTAATCAAATCTGTCTTATTAGCCTTCTGCTCAAAGCTCTGCCATGAATCCCTGGAGGAAATATTGCTGGTTCCCCAATCCACAGGCATTCCTTAGGCTTTATTCTTGCTAGAGAAGCACAACTATATTTGGATATTTATTGTCATGATACATGAACAAGGTGGTATCCTCCCAGCTCCAAAAAGAGAAATGGTTTTACTAAACTAATTACAGTAACTGGTTTACCACTAACTGCTTTAGAAATGAGCATGTGACATAGCCTCGTCTGTAAAATGTTAGGGGAAGTCTACTGCAAGTCTCTCAGTTTTCTTCTTCCTTAAAAGAAACACATAACTCTTCATTAGTAATCATCAGGGAAATGCAGATGGAAACTCCAATGAGATACTGCTTTACACCTGTCAGAATGCCCATCATAAAAATGTAAACAAATAACAAGGGTTGGCAAGTACATGGAGAAAAGAGAAAGCCTTGTGCACTGTTCATGTGATTGTAAACTGGCGCAGCCACTATGGAAAACTGCATGGAGATTCCTCAAAAAGAATATGAATAGAACTGTTATTCCACTTCTGGGTATTTATCCAACAAAAATGTAAATGCTAATTTTGAAAGATACCTGCAGCCCTATGTTCTTTGAAGCATTATTTACAATAGCCAAAATATGAAGCAACGTAAGTGTTCTTTGATAGATAGATGACTGAATAAAGAATATGTGGCATGTATACATACAGAATGAAATATTACTCAGACATAAAAATGAATGAAGTCTTGCCATTTACAGCAATATGGGCAGACCTGAGAAGGTGTTTTGCTACATAGAATAAGACAAAGACAAATACCATGTGATCTCACTAATACATAGAATCTGAAAAAATAGTAACAAAACAGAAACAGACCTCATAGCAACAGAGAACTGATGGTTGCTGAAGGTAAGGAGTTGAGGAGATGCATGAAATAGAACAGGGGTGTCAAACTCATTTTCACCGGAGGCCACGTCAGCCTCGACGTTGCCTTCAAAAGGCTGAATGTAGAGCTCCTTGACCCTAATTAAGGAGTAGTTACATTTATACGGTCCTAAAATTACATTTGGCTCTTTGGAGGCAACCCCGAGGCTGATGTGGCCCCCAGTGAAAATGAGTTTGACACCCCTGAAATAGAAGAATGTGAAAAAGAAATGCTTCCTGGGCTTGTGCTGGGTCCTCCCCCTATCGAGTCAGGTCTTTTTCCCAGGTTTTCCAGGCTAGACTCCGCCCTTTTATAGCACCATAAAGGCTCCTACTGAGCATGCCTCAAAGTTTTGCCTCCCCATCTAGTTTCTACTGTGTGTGCACTTAGTTCCCCTGCACCGTCTTGACTTCTACTGATCATGCACCCAGAAGACAAGTCTCCCCTGCTACTTTTTTTTGCCCCCATAGTGCTGAGGAGTGGCTTGGTTGTCTCTCAGGGAGACTGGAAAGCCAGTCCTTGTTCCCTACTAAAGGTGCCAGGCAGTGGGGGGGGGGGGGGGGGGGGTGTATAGAACGGAGGAATGTTGATCTCTTTGATGGGGATTTCACTATGCCCCGGAGTGTTTGAAGCTGTCACTTCCAGACCTAAGCTTGATTACCTACTGAGTAATTAGGTACTGAGTAGGTATAATTTTCAAACTCAGTCAGGCCCAGCCAGTCTAGCTCTCTTCACTTTCATCTCCTAGCTGCCTATGCTAACACTTCCTCATTTAATGCATAATTTTAGAGCTTTGACTTTTTAAAATCTTCCAAATGGATTAATACAATATTAAAATACAAAACTGTCCTTAGGGTTTGTTTGTTTGTTTGTTTGTTTTTTAAGATTTTATCTATTTATTTTGCCCTGGCTGGTGTAGCTCAGTGCATTGAATCCTAGCCTGTGAACCAAAGGGTCGCAGGTTTGATTCCCACTCACTGCACATGCCTGGGTTGCAGGCCAGATTCCCCAGTTGGGGGGAGCACGAGAGGTGACTGCAGATTATGTCTCTCCCTCTCCTTCTCCCTTCCTTCCCCTCTCTAAAAATAAACAAAAAAATCAACCAAGAAAAGTGAAAGCCCCAAGAAAAATATTTTCTAAAAAACACTCAATGTCACTAGGCATAATATTTATCTATTTATTCTTAGAGAGGAAGAGAAGAAGAAAGAGGGAGAGAGAAAACTCGATGTGTGGTTGCCTCTCACATACCCCTAACCTGGCCGCAACCCAGGTGTGTGCCCTGATGGAGAATCAAACTAGCAACCTTTTGGTTCGCACTCAATCAGCTGAGCCATACCAGCCAGGACTGACCTTAAGGTTTTGAAATCCTCACTCAATGAAAAGCCACACCTATTATTTTTAAAATCCTAATTATTTTCTCTGTTTTCATCAATTTACTTTCACATTTTTTTATTTATGATAAAAACAAACTCCAATACAACAGAAGCTCTTCCACGTGGGACCTTGCCCTATGTATCTCTCTATCTGGCTATTGATCTGTATACTTTAACAGCCTTCATAATAAATCAGCTATCTAGTGAGTAAATGGGTTTTCTTGTGTTCTTCGATCCATTCTAGCAAATTAATCAAACCTGAGGAGAGGGTTGAGTGAATTTCTGATTGGAAGCTGCTTGGTCAGAAGCAGCACTTACATCTTGGGATTTCCACAGGCATCTGAAGAGAAAGGCAATCTTGTGAGACTGAGCCTTTGCCTTTGAAATCTGATTGTCTCGGGGTAGATAGTGCCAGAGTGGAGGTGAATTCTCAGACACACTGCTGGCATGTGCAGAAGATTTGTTGGTTTGCGAAGGCCTCCGCACACATGCTAGAACTGGGTCACAGGAACTGTTCAGAGTTTGTACCTGTTTTCTTATTCTTAAACACTAGTCTTTTCAGGAGTTTCTCTTTCAACAAATGCCTCTTCTATTTCATCTTCCCTATTTTGTATCTTACAGCCTAACATGGTAAGTAGATCACCGAAATAGTAATTAAGTCTATACTAATAAGCTCTCTGAATATGGATTTGTAAATTTGCCTATCGTGTGACATATAAATATAAATATATATATATATAATTTCCATGACTGCACGGTGGCCTTAAAAATGGTTATTAATGGTCCTCTTAGAGAAGTGGTTATTGATAGTTGGAGCCAAGCAGATGTCTAAATTTGTTTCTATCAAAGCTTTTGGTGTAGAATGCCATATTATCTTGTATTTTATCTGTCTCAGTGATAACAATTATATCTACCAGTTTTAACACTCTGGTTGAATAATTTAGGCTGTAATTTAGGCTGTAATATACCTGTTTTGTGTCTGTAAGGCACCATTCTCTCCCTTCGGCATCAGAACAAGATCATTTCTCTCTGCCTGGTGCTTAAAGATGGGCATTTACAGAATTTATTGCTCATTTCCTTCCTTTTAGCATTTGGGTTGTATCTTTATTCTTATAATCTTCACTCTTTTTTGTGTGTTCTTTGCAACTTAATGTGTAATTCTAGAATTTTCAGTTCTTCAGTCTTCTGAGCTAATCCAATATTAAACTAGGAGTCTGTCCTTGTGGTTTTGAAATCCGGACTCACTGAAGGAGTTACACCAATTACTTTTTTAAAATTCTAATTATTTTCTGTTTTCCATCAAGTTTCTTTCATAGTTTTCATTCATGATAATAAAAACAAGTCACAACACTCATTACTTTTTTTTCCCTTTTTTCCCTGAATTCTCTGAATCGGTGTGTAACAAAACAGTTCCTATGTTCCACTTCCAATGTTAGTCCATCTTTCTTCCTTTTAGTTCTCAGAGTTTCTTATTACCTTTTCCAACATATTCCTTTTAATAGATTTTCATTTCTCTGGTAATTCCTCCAGAAATTCTAGATATCTCAGCAATAATGAATATACATTATATACATATTAGGTAAGTTAAAGTAACCATGGATTTTCTTACTTGGGTTCCACATGAAGAGATACCTGAACAAATATTATTACTTACATGTATATAGAAGTATGAATACAATAACTTTGAAATTCATAATAAAACCTTAAAATAATTAATTAATATATTTATATCAACTTCATCAATAATTCTTCTAGTTTAAAAATATTAAAACTTTGACTTTAATACATTTGCCAATTACGTGTGCCTTTTCCGTGATTACAACATTATAGTTTTAAACATCTTTATATAATATGCTGAATTTTATATGACAAAATATATTAGGCTTAATGAAATATGGGAAACTAAAATAGTCTTACTGTTGGAAGAACTAGTGGTTTTTCTTACTTATATCTCTCAATGTCTTCAATTAAGTGCTTCAATTAAGTCACATTCTGACAATTTTATGAACTCAGATTTTCCTTGATCACTGTTAAACAACAACAAAAAAATGCTCACTTCCATGGCTGAAAGTCTTTTTTTTTTTTTAAACAAAGGGCTTATTAAGCCATTGCTAACAAAAACCAAACAAACAAAAACAAATGGTGGGTCTTGGGACATGGAGTCTAAACCAGCAGCAGCTCCGCTAGGTATGAAAAAGACAACATATCAATCACCCTAGAGTTTTGCAAACATTTTTATACATCAAGTGTGAGTAGATGGAGTTAAGGAAGATCTAAGCCTTTCTGAAAGAACTTACATTAGCTATAGGGGAAGGGAAAGGTGTTACGGGGATCTTGCAAGATCGCTGGGGAGTAGGGAGGGAATTCTGAAGTGGCAAGGGAGAGCCTGCCTTCCCCCTGAGAAGAGAGAGGTCAGGAAGTGTCAGAGGCAGCGGGATGAAAACCGCAGCCAGTGCAGGACAGATTTCCATAAGCCCAGGTAAGGATAAACTGACTATCGCGGCCTGTGATGCAACAGGAAGAAGCTTGCACAGAGTATGCTTGGGCTGAAAATGTTGCAGCACACGTGTACTATGAGGGTTAACACGGCGACAGGAGAAGGCCCTTGCAGAGGGCATGCACCAGGCTAATAAAATGTTCAGACAGAGGAACAGTCTCACCTACTTGCTTCTGGACCACATAAGATTTGGGGCCAGGATTTTTAAATGATGGCTGGGTGGAGACTCGACCCCTTTTTCCCTTCTGGTTCCCCTCACTCTCCCGGTGGTGGGGGCCTGAGTATTCCCTGCCTGGTGAGCCTGGAGACCATGTGGGGTGGGGGGCAGCATTGCCAGGCCCCTCCTGGCCAGGGAAGCAGTGGTGGTGCAGGCAACTAGCACTGCACTGCATGGTCCCGTTCCCTGGGCACGCAGAGTCACAGGAGAGCTGACAGCTGTAATGATGGGGCACAGGCATGGAGCCGCCGGCAGAAGCAAAGAAAAGGGCAGTGTGCAACAAGCAGGACTCCGGAGAGTGCCCAAACTCCAGAAAGATGCCTGAACCTGGACTGCGACTGGGAGCCAACTAAATGGACTCGATGATCATCCCGCAGCTGCCTACGTTTCCCAAAGGACAGTTATTTAAATGGGAGAGGGAATTCCAAGTGCAGCTTTGGAATCTATCAAAGGGTAATGGGATTATTTACCACCTCCCTTTGGGTGTTTGGGTGTTTTAGAGGGAAGGGCTCTGAGGCAGAAGCCCGTCATTCTTCCAAAACTGTGGAACTTTTGAATAAATGACTCTTTTCCTCTTTCACCAAACCTCTGCCTCCAGAGCTTGCCTATTGAGCATAGAGCAGTAGAACCCCACTTGCTGTTTGGAAACAATGGGGTAAGCAGAGGTGTACAACCTTTGGTTGTCTCTGGGCCACACTGGAATAATAAGAATTGTCTTGGGTCATGCATTAAATACATTGTGACACATCATCATAAAAAAATCTTATGTTTTAAGTAAATTTACGATTTTGTGTTGGGCTGCACTCACAGCCATTCTGAATTGCATGCAGCCCGTGAGCCATAGGCTGGACACACCTGGGGTAAGGTGAAGCAGGGGGCTAGTTCCACAGGGAAAAAGTGCCCACTCCTTCATATTAGCCGTGGGCAGCAGATTGGAAAGTTCATGTGTAAATAAGTGGAGGTGTTAACAATGCATATTATTAAGGCCACTGCTGTGGGGACCCGACTCTAGGGCTTAGAAGCTGAAACACAATTTAAGGCATGATGTTGCTTTTATCTTAATGAAACCTATACCTGACCATTAGTCAGAGCCTGGTGGCCTTTCTTACTGCCCCAGAGAGTAAATAGGGGAAGGACCCAGGCTTATGGGCCAAGCTATGAAAAAAACTGAGTTGAGTACTGAGGCTACATGTTAAATCAAAATCATACATTAAATCAGGACCTTTAGTTTCAAATGCAATTACCTAATTTTTCTTCAAAATGTATAGAATGGAAATAAACATAAGATGTAAACACTAAGCTTTCAGTAATTATAAAAGATTTTGGGGGATAAGGATGGTGGAGATGAAACCCAATGAATATGAGATGTCACCATAAAAGAGATTGCTAGCTGCTCATCAGCTGATATCATAACGTGTGTTGTGTAAATAAGTTCCCTGGGTCTATATATGGCTCAATCCTAGACAGATGCATTGGCTTGATCAGCCTAAGGAAGCTGAATGAGTCTAGTTAATATTAAAAGAGACATAGGTATTTATTGGTATTTTTGTTAATTTATACAAAGAAATATAAGCATCAAATGGGTCAGATATTTATATTGCTAGAGCCATTTTCAGTTTGGGTTAAAAAAAAAAAAACTATGAAAAGCCAAATAATTAGATTACTTAGTAAGCCAGAAATTGGCATAGGTGAATTGGCCTAATAAGTAATGTGATATTAATGCTTAATGACCTCAGGGTATCTGTAGTGTAAGCCCTGGAATTTTTTGTTGTGATGGTGCTTTTTTGTTTGTTTGTTTTGAATGCAAATGCCTGCATTAAACTTTAATTGCTGAGGCTTCCATTTCAAATATGTGTATATCAAATAATAAGCACACTGGCAACTAGGCAATGAATGTGGACCATTTGGACTACTTGCTTCTTTCTCTTCCTTTGCATCACAAAACCTTAGGCTCCCAAAGTAGAACTCCAGGCCCCAGAGCACAGCTCTCTCCCTGTGGTCTCACTGTGTGGCCCCAGGTGTACTGTGTAATTTTCAGGTCTTGTAATAAACCTGCATCTTTTCCAAGTCTCCTAATGGTTGTGGATGAAGGGTATCTTGCAATCATAAGAAGGACTGGTGCAGCCACAACATTGGTTTTTCATAGGCTTGAGAGCAGTACAAAATGGGCTGATAGTCTGATACTATAATATGCATTGGAGAGCTGTATTGTTAAAATATAGAATGAGACTGGATATTTGCATCAGCATTTCAATGTATTCTTACTCCTGGAAGAATTTGAGAAAATAGCCCCACCACTACCATCAGCAGCTCCCCATCGACCTTACTCAAGTTTCTTTATGTGTGTGTTTTTTAATGAACTTCATTTAATGGACTTCTTTACTTATTAATACAAATGATTAGAGTATGATAATACCAATTTCTCTGAGTTTTTGAAGTAGAAGTTATTGTCTGTAAAGTGCTATATCGTTTTTACCTGTTAGCCGCTCTCCCCCACACCTGTTCTCTAGAACTCAATCCATCATATGTAATAATTTCACCCTTAAACATGTGGGATATCTTGCCTGTGTCAGTTTTCTAATAATGATAACAATGTTATTTTAAAAATAAGACTTGATCATTATACAATGACACTCTCCTATGTGCCTGAAGGTTGTTTAATGACGGCAGTAGAAAAACTCCTGCCCAGCACTCCCTGCTGGCTGGACTCATCAACTCAGAGTCTTTTGAAAGTTGCATAAAGGTCTCACATGTTGTGAAGGAAAAGACTCTTTCCTCCTCGCTCTGGATAAAGTCACAGGAGAATTTAGGACTCATTTTTATTTTCTGGGTACTAAATGGTGAGATTTTTATGTCTAATTATGACATGGGAAAAGTAATATATTTATTACTGTCTTTGATTATGTATTGAGAGGTTGACAAATTCCTCTATATAAATCTTAAATAAGCCAAATTAAATATTTTTAAATTGAAAACATATTTGGTGTTAAAATATTTAAAATTTAGTGGAAATCCTTATTTATCTTTTCTGATAAATGTCAGTTTTTATTCTCAATATTTTCCCCAGATATTACAGAAGTGGAATGGAATATCTTATTCCTAATTGTTAAATTCACATGCATACAACATGAATATTCACAAACATCTACAATATCTACATGAATATTTTACCTAAGGAAAAATTAAAATAAGTTACATGTGTTTTTGCGGGGATAGAACGGATTGGGGAAGGGGTTAAAGGTGAGATCTGGTGCATCCAGTGTTCACTATTATTTGCAGTGCTAAGCAGTGGCGTTGCCACTAGGTGTCAGTAATTGACTAGAAATCAACAGCAGTAAACAATTCCTTGCGAACAAAAATAATGTATTTTACCTACAGTATATAGGTATATTGTCAATAAACAACTTGAGTTTCACCTCTGATCTTATTTTTTTCTCTATCTTTGTAAGTTTTGTTTGATGCCCAAAACATCCAGTAATCCAAAGATCTGGTCCCATCAGCCCCTTGTAACACAGTGAAGCAAGTACAATTTATTTAGGCTGCCTTATTGCTCTTTTCTGCCTGCCACTTTCTCTGACTTGGCCCTTTGACCCTGAGTTACAGTTACATTCAACCCAGAAATAGTGCCTGAAGATGACACTCTGAGCCCTACACTTTGGGTTACTGTCCTTCTCTTGAGCTTAATCAACAGGATGCCTTTTACTGCTGGCAAATCAGTCAGAGCCCCCTGTGAAAATCCTGCCTGATTCCTATTGTTGTCCATTTATTCCATCTTAAACCTATGTTTTCTAAGTTTATAGTGTATGTATTGCTAAGAAATTGTTATGCTTACATATAATTTCAACAATTTTAACTGTACTATTTGAATCTTCAGAAAATTCATTTTCAAGGTAGAATTCATTCTGAAGATGACTGAATAATTATTTAATATTGGTATTTTATATGACCATTTCTCATTAACCTAATATTTATAAGTGTTTTTCATATGGTTGGTACTATAAATTTAACGTATTCCTGAATTTAATCATATGATATAGGTTCTACAGTTATTGCAGCTGAGATTTGGGCCAAGGGTGTATTTTAACCATTGAGATGGTTGAGAAAGGTGAGGATCTAGGCTGTGGCTTACTTGAGGTCACCATGCATGGAAGTGACAGAAGTAGTTTTGCTGACACTAGGGTTGACATTACCTGCCTGTCAGGTGTTTTGTAAACACCAACTGAAGTCATCTTAATTAAACTTCTTGGTGACCTCCAAAGTGCTAAGCAGATATTATTGGATTTGTTAATATTTAAACGTAAAGCCTTATCTTCATATTCTTATGTTCACTAGAACAATTAGTTAATCCATCAAACATGTAACATATTGCTAAGACCTGAAGGTACAATAATGATTAAGATTTGACTCCTCACGGGGTGTTGATGACCCGTAAAAAGTGAACGTAGAGATTGTCTCTGTGTGTGGTGGGGGGGATGATCCCAACTAGAGATTGAACAAAGCAAATACCTGTTCACACGAACGATGATCTACAAGGCAGAAGTTGTGCTAGCACAGCCACATTGCTTTCTAGGTAGAAGTCAAAAGCCCATGTAGAACAGTCCTGTGCTTCTGATGTCAGAAACAACTCTGTATGTAGGCCCAGCCATGGGCATAAGCAGTCGCCATAGTGGGGATGCATCTCTTAGTGAAGGAAATGTTTGAAACTAGACTTAGCTCTCTGATCTTTCTACAACAAGCATCAGATTGAGGATACAGCCCAGACTGTCTGTGTTTCTTAGCTTGCACAGAGTGCAGTGAGAAGATGACATAGGAGAGAAAGTGGAGTTCATTGGCCCACATTCCCATAGGTAGGGAAAATTTGGATTATCTGCTTGGGATGTAAGCTGACCTATGAGCCACCCAGAAAGACCTAATACTTTCTGGTCCCAGAAGGCTCTTGGGATTCCAGACTGGAAATGACATTTCTGAGAAGTAGAAGGTCTACCTTCTGGACTGCTGGTGAATGAGGTACCCTTTCCTCATTCGTGCCTTGCTGCCTACTCCTGAATTTTTCTTCTAAGTCAAGAAAATTATTTTAATGTCCACTAATGCAGCCAAATCTGGAGGTATTAATGGGCTTTTTCCACACAGAGAAAAATTGTCAACATCAAATATTGTTTAAAGTTACTTTTAATGGATTTTTTTGCATCTTTGCTTATTTGAGACCTACCTTTTATATCCCATAAAAATGAAATGACATAAGCAGCTGTTGGTAAATGTCTGGTGAACTGAAAGTGTGAATAAATGTCAGGTGAACTGAAAGTAACACTTTGCTTTAAATATTGATACTAGGGAGTTGAGACAGAGAAAACAAAGATTCAGCTTTAATGTGAATGGTAATTTATCTCCAGCTAAAAAGAAGGTAGATTGCGGTCATTAACGCTGTTGGCATTTCATTTAAAGTGAATTTGTATACTTGGCATCAGTCAGTAACAAAAATAACACAACTTTTAATTTTATAATCTTTATCACCATAAAATTTAGCATTTCTAGATTTATTGAGTTATAGTTGGTTTTCAAAAGATGTACATAAATAATGTACAAGTTTAGTGAGTTTGGATATATACACACACACACACACACACACACACACATGCACATATACACACATACCCATGTTACCACCACCATAAAGGTAATAAAAATATCCATCACCTCCAAAAAACTTAGAATTTAGATTTAAATAGTTGTCCTAATGTTTATACAAGTTTGCTTTTTGTTTTTCTGAGAGCACGTATTTATTTTCATTTCTGCAAATTGCCCAGCTCCTTGCAGGACAGGAAACAGGAGGGACCTAGAAGATGCTGTCTTGTCTTCTACAGTGAAGTTCTATCAAAAGACCACTGGAGGGCGCTGGACCACACGCCCAGCAATTAACTCAGTAGGGGTGGACTGCTCTGAGGACAACCTGCGGGGTAGGTGAGGTGACATATCTCTCCATTTCCTAATAGGCTTATTTTAAAAGCATTCGAATATTCATTCAGGGTTTAGTACAAAGTGTGATTTTCCAATGGCAAAATCCATGTCTTTTTCAGTCTGAAATATCAGATTTTATATCCCTTATGACAGGACATTTGTTGCAAATATGGTAGTTTGCAAAAGATTTACTTCTACAATTTTCTTGAAATCAAGAGCTTAGTTGGCTGGGCAGCTCAGTTGTTTAGATCATTGTCCCAATATGTCAAGGCTGAGGGTTTGATCCCTAGTCAGGGCATATAGAGGAATCAACCAATAAATGCATAAATAAGTGGAACAACAAAAATCAATGTTTTTCCACTCTCTCCCCCTCCTCTTTCAAATCAATAAAGTATTTTTTTAAGTAATGTAAAATTGTTTTTTAATAACTGCATCCCAGAACAACTCTGGATCTGAAAATTCACAAAGTCTGTTATCCAATCAAATACAACCAAAAATTCAAAGAAGAAAATATATCCATAAGAAGGAAAATCAATCAATAGGAAAAGGTCCAGAAATGACACAAATGACAGTTATAAACAATGGCATTTACAAAGTTCTAATGACTATATCTCCATAAGCTTAAAAGCCAGAGGAAGGAGTGAACATGCTAAGTACCAATGTGGGGAATATAAAAGAGCTCAACTGTAAGATAAAAATTACTAAAAGCAGATATAGGGTATGGCAAAAGTAGGTTTATAGTTCACATAGAAAACAATACAATAATTAATAAATGATGATACAATAGTAAACTCTGTTCTTTGCATATCACTGTAAACCTACTTTTGCTCCCCACTCCCGTAATGCTGCCAGTGAAACAGATTAGTGAAATAGAAGACTCAGTAATAGAAACTGTCCAAAATGAAAAGCAGGAAAAGGGACTATACAATAAAAATTTGATCCCAGCATTAACTGTGGACAAATTCAAATGGCCAGTAAGTGTGTAACTGGAGTTGTTGGAGGAAGGAGAATAACACAATACAGAAATAAGGACACAGTAACCAAGACAGCATGCTTTGTGGTGGAAACAGTGCTCACCAGAAGGTATTCTTATCAGTAAAGAAAAATCTTAAAATGTTGTAATTTAAAAACAAAACAAAAATATTATTAACCTAAATTTCTAAACCAAGTAAGAAAGTCTTTCAAATATGAAGGAAAATCCTTTTTTCAAGACCAGTATAAAAATCTGTCATTTACAACTATGAAAATTCATAATGCCAATGATTTATTAACCAAATAATTAAACACTAGAGTTGCAAATTAAGTTACAAATTATTCTAAGATTGTTATTTATGACAAATCTAGTCTTAGATATAGTTAACGAACCTGCATCATTTCATCCTATTAACCATATTTTTAAATAAAAAGTTTACTGACAATTTTTAAGAACACTCTGTACTGGCATGATGACCTTTAAAATATGTTTGTAGTGATGTCCTTCGGTGGCTATACCCTGAGGACAGGAAGCTGGGTGTTGTGAGTAGGTGCAACCATGGCTGAGGAGAGATGGAGGTGTAAAGCATATCATTCTGGAATGTTAACTTTATTAAAACATTTTTTTAGCAAAACAGCACAAAATAGAACAGCACCATGTATAACAACATTGGGGAGTTGCATTATAAATGCACAAGTCAAAGATAAGCTTCACTGGTAGTACCTTAGACCTCTCCTGAACATCTCATCAACACCCGCCCCCAACCCCACTAGGAATTCACACTTTGCCTCAGGATGAACTTCAATGGAAAAGCTTGCAAAGAATATCTGCATTAAAGGCATTGTGCACATAATGGTGTAATATGCCTGTACGTCCAGGCATGTTGAGTGATCTTGCTCAAGTCATCCAGCATTTTTACTTTTCAGCTACCCTGTTTCTTAAATGAGAGAATAATATGACACATACAGTAAGTCACTAAACTGTTATCAAAACGGATGTAAAAAGACTACTCTCCTGGCAACTCACTGATGTCTTATAATGAAACAGAAATTAGAAGGGAGGCTTAGAGAGGAAATATTTTTTGGAACCCAATAAGCTGAGAGTATTGCAACAAACCACATGAAAAGGAAAAAAGATCATAGCATCTTGCCAATTCTATAAGTGTATCAGCCTTGCACGAGGTGCTCTTTTAAAAATTAGAACAAATTTGGAACTGAATGAAAATAAAAACACCATGCATCAAAAATTGCCAGGTTCTAAACCATTACTTAGAGGACAATTTATAGCCTTAAATAGCAGTATTAGAAACAAAGAAGTACATAAAATCAATGGACTCATCATCCTCCTTAAGAAATGAGGATAATGGGAGAAAAAGAACAAATAAGCCCATAAGTAAGCATTAAAAAGGAAATAATGGAAAATCAAGGAAACAGAAAATGTAGAGAAAATTAATGAAACTGAGAGCTGGTTCTTTGAGAAAAACAATAAAACTGGTGCCAACAAGCAAAAGAAATTCCAAGTATCTTCTAGACCCTGCCAAGACCCCAGCCCACTGTACATGAAAGGATTGGGAGAGGGAAATTGGATTTCCACACTGAACAGTAAGACCGGGGAATCTGATTTCAACTGATCTTAGAAAAATAAAGCAAGTGAGTGTTTTGTTGTTGCTGTTGAAATTGTTATCCTCTAGAAACATGTACTAAAATTATATGTGCCAGTGGACATCACAAAAATCTTTATTTACCTTCCAATTAAGATCAGGAACAAGACAAAGATGCCCACTTTCACCACTCCTATTCAACATAGTACTGGCAGTCCTGCCCACAGCAATCAGACAAGAAAAAGAAATAAAAAGCATCCAAATTGGAAAGGAGGAAACAAACCTGTCACTGTTTGCAGATGACATGATAGTGTACATGGAAAATGCTATAGACTCTGCCAAAAACTACTTGACCTAATAAATGAATTTGGCAAAACAACTGGATGCAAAATCAGTACTCAGAAATCAAAGGCATTTTTGTATACCAACAATGAAACAGCAGAAGCAGAAATCAAGAAAAAAATCCCATTTGATATAGCAACAAGAAAAATAAAGTACCCAGGAATAAACCTAACCAAGGAGGTAAAAGACCTATACTCAGAAAACTATACAACACTGAAGAAATAAATTAAGGACACATACAAATGGAAGCATGTACCATGCTCATGGATTGGAAGAATTAACATCATCAAAATGGCCATACTACCCAAAGTGATTTATACATTCAATGCAATCCCTGTTAAAGTACCCATGACATATTTCACAGCTATAGAACAAACACTTCAGAAATTTATATGGAACCATAAACAACCCTGAATAGCTGCTGCAATTTTGAGAAAGAACAAAGTAGGAGGGATCACAATACCTGATACCAAACTGTATTACAAGGCCACGGTAATCAAAATAGCCTGGTACTGGCATAAAAACAGGCATATAGACCAATGGAACAGAATAGAGAGCCCAGAAGTAAACCCAAGTCTCTGTGGTCAATTAATATTTGACAACTGGGGAAGAAGCATAAAATGGAGCAAAAATAGCCTCTTCAACAATGGTGTTGGGAGAATTGTACAGCTACATGCAAACAAATGAAACTTGATCACCAACTTACACCATATACAAAAATAAATTCAAGGTGGATAAAATACTTAAATATAAGTTGTAACACCATAAAAGTCCTAGAGGAGAACATAGGCAGGAAAATCTCAGACATTCCATGCAGCAATACATCCCCTAAAGCAAGGGGCATAAAAGAAAGAATAAACAAATGGGACCTCATCAAATTTAAAACCTTTTGCATGGCTAATGAAAACAGCATTAAAATGAAAAAAGAGTCAACCTTATGGGAAAACATATTTGCCAATGACACCTCGGACAAGGGCTTGATCTCCAAAATATATAAAGAACTCACATGACTCCACTCCAGGAATACAAAAAACCCTATTAAAAAATAGGCAAAAGACTTAAACAGATACTTCTCCAGGAGGACATACAGAGGGACCAGAGACATGAAAAGATGCTCAGCATCACTAGCTATCAGAGAGATGCAGGTTAAAACCACAGTGAGAAACTACCTCACAGCCAACAGAATAGCCAACATAAACAAACCAATAAACAAGTGTTAGAGAGGATGTGGAGAAAAGGGAACCCTAGTGCACTGTTGGTGGGAATGCAGACTAGTACAGCCACTGTGGAAAACAGTATGGAATTTCCTCAGAAAACTAAAAATGGAACTGCCTTTTGATCCAGTAATTCCGCTGCTGGGATTATACCCTATGAATCCTGAAACAACAATTCAAAAGAACCTATGCACCCCAATATTCATAGCAGCACAATTTACAATAGCCAAGTGCTGGAAGCAACCTAAGTGCCCATCAATAAATGAGTGGATCAAAAAACTATGGTACGTTTAAACAATGGAATTCTACACAGCAGAGAGAAAGAAGGAACTTATACCCTCTGCCACAGCGTGGATGGATGGAACTGGAGAGCATTATGCTAAGTGAAATAGCCAGGCGGTGAGAAACAAATACCATATGATCTCACCTTTAACTGGAATATAATCAACAAAAGAAAAAAGCAAACAAAATATAACCAGAGATATTGAAATTAAGGACAACCTAACAATAGCCAGAGGGGATGGGGGAGGGGATTGTGGGGAGAAGGGTTTTCAGGAACTACTGTAAAGGACACATGGACAAAACCAAGGGGGAGGGTGGAAGCAAGGGAGAAAGGTGGGTGTGGAGGGGGTGGGGGGAAAGGGTGGGGAGAAAATACAGACAACTGTAATTGAACAACAATAAAATAATTTTTTAAATTCTATGAAAAAAATCTTTATTTACTGAGGTATTACAGAAGGGAAAATATGCATTTACTTAATTTCAAGAATCATATTTTCTTTACATTATCTGGAGTAAATAACCTATATCACTTTAACAAAATGGCTAGAGGATTTCTGGAGCCAAGACTTGCTTTTTTACTTTTGATTATACCAAGTTGAATATTTTTAAATCCTAGAAAGAGTGAGGGTCATAATAATCCAACAATGTACATAAAATGAAATACTAAAATATACTCTATTAATTGAAAAGGGATGAGAAAATGTGGAGAAATGGAACTAAAAGAACCCAGACAAGTAAAAAAAAATAGCAGATTTTATCCCTAACCATGTTAATAATTGCATTAATGTAAATTGTCTAAACCGAAAAAGACTCAAGTTTTTAAAAAGGCAAGGTTCTTGAATATGCACCTAATCAAGGATGTATATGAATGGCAATAAGCATATGAAAAGGTTCTCAGCACCTTTAGTCAACATGGAAATTCATATCAAAACAATGGATATCATCGAATATCTATTAGAAAGGCTTAATTTAAAAAGACTGACCATACCAGGTGTTAGCGAGAAAATAAGAGAATAATGGGAAATCTTGTATTCTGCTGGTCAGAATGTAAAATGGTATAACCCTTTTGAAAAACCATTTGGCATTTTTTTAAGTTACTCACCCAACATATGGTAAAGTCATTCAACACTTAACTGTTTTCCCAGTAGAAGTGAAAGCGCATGTCTATGTGAAGTGTATACAAATATTTATAGCAGTTTACTCAAATCTACAATTTGAATAAGTCAAAGGCCTTTCAACAGATGAATCAATAATCAATTGGTGGCACTTTCATACTACTGGGCAATAAAGAAGAATGAACTCTCTATACCTGCAACAGCGTAAATGAATTTCAAAATACCCTCAGGAAAACAAAAAACTAAACCAAAAAGAATATAATGTATGATATCATTTATTCAAATTCTAGATACATACAGGTACAAAAAAAGTATGTTAGTAATTGTCAAAGGTAGAATAGGTGTAGGAAGCAGGGGAAATGAGATTACCAAAGGGTGCTAGAAAGTTTTGGGGGGCGATGGCTATGTTCATCAGTTTGATTGTGCTGGTGTTTCCACAGGAAGACACTGCTGAAATATAAATTTGTACACATTAAATATTTATTACAATTGAATCAAGCTTACTTAATACATCATGAATTATTTATTTGTTATGAAGGGAATATAGGTTGATTTTAACATTGGAAAAGCTGAACACTGCAAGTTATCACATATACAGGGTAAAATAGAAAGTCATTTTCATCTTGAGAGATGGCGAAGCATTTGTTAATATTCAATGTACATTCATGATAAAAGCTAGTAATAACTATAACATACTGCATGATAAATATTTTCTCATCATGGATGAGAAAGCATTTGCCATATTTTTATACAACATCATACTTAATGGTGACTTTTTGAATTATGTCCCCAGAAATGAGTAATAAAAAACAATACCTAAATCACCACTAGTAGAGATTCTAATCTGTGCAAGAAAACAAACAAACAAAAAAATGGATGAATTAATAAATGAATGAATAAATGAATGAATGAAAGCAAAATTCTCATTATTGATAGATGGCATAATTATATCCACAGAAAAGTCCAACGAAGTTTATAAACTAGTTGTTAATTAGTGAGTTAATAAGTAAATTTTCTGCTTCACTTGATATAAAAAATCAATTATGCATCTATATATGAGCATAAAAAGAGAAAAAGAAAAACTCTAAATAGAAAAAGAATAAACAAATGGGACTTCAAAATGCATTCTTTGTTTCTGACTGGTCCTTTTGTATGGTTTTTTTTTTTTTTTTTATGCTGTTGAGTATCCTTGTAATCATTACACTCTCTGATAAATTATTTACCTCCATTTCGTTTAGTTCTTCTGGAGAATTCTCTTGTCCTTTCACTTGGGGCCTGCTTCTTTGTCTTCTCATTTGGCTGCCTCTTTGTGTTTGTTTTTATGTATTAGGTAGAGCTGCAAAGACCCTGGGGCAGGCCTAAGTCAAACCCTGCCTGTTGCCGGCCCTGGGCAGCCTGTTTGGAGCTACCAGTAACCCACAGTGGGCGGCTGCCTGTGCCGGGCCCAGGTGTGTGCAGAAAGAACAGGCTGTGCACCAGGGTGGGTTTTACCAGCACCCGGCCTGGAGGAGAGTCAGCTCGTCTCAGATCTCCCAGAGAGCTGAGACGAGCTGACTCTCCTCCAGGCCGGGTGCTGCAGGCTTTCCGTTAGGCTTAAACAGTGAAATTGCCTCCAGCTGTACGTTTCAGCAGCTGAGCTTACACTCCACAGGGTGGGGCAAAAAGGATTTCTGTGGGTGGAACTATTGCCTCCCTCAGACTGCCACGTGGAGGGGAGTGCTCTGCCAGAGAAAGATGGCCTCTGTAGTATGGGGAATGACTCAGCACAGGGATCCTGGTGGTTGTTCCTTCAGTTCTCTCCCCAGAGCCAGCAACCCCAGACTCTCCTCAGGCATCTCTAGTCTGCTCTGCCCTCCTTCCGCCAGAGCCCAGGGTAAGTGGGCCAACAAAATTTTTTGTGTTGGCCCAGTAAGAGGCTCTCTGCACCTCTAGCTGTCTCTCCCTGGTGGACAGAAACCCTGCTGCTTTTCACAGACAGATGTTATTTGGATTCCTTTCCTAGTTCTGCTGTTCTGCATGCAGTTTAAACCCCATACTTCTCAGCCGGAGCCCTCTGGCCACTGAAATATCCCTTGGCACTTCAGCTGTCACCTATGGGAACCCAGCTAGCCTTCTCATGCCTCTTCTGGACTTTCTGCTAGTCTCATTGTGTGAAGTGTTGGTTCTGTAAGTGTTGGTTATAAGGTTTCTCTCCAGCTAGTGTTCAATTGGATATTCAGGATGATTTTTCTATAATTTACTTGTAATTCTAGTTCAGTCCTGGGAGGGAGTTATTATAGCTTCCCCAGAAGTTACTAAGCTTTGAATATTTATATTGTTTTTCTTTACAAGAAACTGCAAAAACAGTTTTCCATAGTTTCTAACTGGATCATATTCTCTCTACATAAGGAGTCGCCTTTAACATTACTTTTTAGTCAGACATACTATTTATGAATTCACTCAGTTTCTGATTGTCTCAAAAGGTGTCTTTCTTTTTTAAATTATAGAATTCAAGCCTAAGAGTTTTCTTTCAGTACTTTACACTTCACAAGATTTTCTAATACTTTTATAATTCTTGTCTTTATTTCTCTCTATCTAATGTGTCTTTTTCCTGTAGCTGCCACCAAAATTTTTCTTTATTGTTCAAGATTTTCTCTTTACCTTTCTTTAATTTTTGAGCAATTTGAAGATAATGTCCCTGGATTTCTCAGTGCTCCTGTTGGAACTTTAACCTCATGAGAGATAAAAATGGTGTATGATATAAAGATAGGGCATGTTTGCTTTTACTTTCCCTAGAAGTGTTTTTCTTTTCATGTACCATGAGAATTAGATCTGCAGCCCTTTGCCTAGTGAATTGCTCAGTTCTGAGCACCAAGCTGGTACACCTGGATTGGATCCGTAGGTTAAGCCCCAGCTAGGAAAACTGAAGGTGATCTTCCTCAGTGCTTATATTTGAAATAGTAAGAAATTCAGACCTTGGAGTCATCTCTAGTTGAAAAAAATTTGAGACACTGGAGTTCATCATTCCCTTGGAAAGATTAATTTGCACCCCAAAATATTAGAGTGAGAAGGAAGGATCCTTTTCATCCTATCTTAAAGGAGTAAAACTTAGTTTGCTCTCCTTTCAGGAGGGAATTGTCTATCTCTTGAGTATAAAAGAGACAATCTATTGTTCTCCATCACTAGCCTCTCAAGTGCCTGGCCAGTAGCCTAGGAGTTGGTGATTCTTCCATCTGGCTGTCATTGTATTACCCCAGAAGTAAGCTCTGAGGCAACGGAGGCGAAGATGCTCATTATTCACTATAAGTTAATTAATACGTAGTTCATCTCTGATCAGAACACCTCGTGCATGCATTTAGATTAAAATTGATAATTATAAACAGTTTGGATCATTAACTCTTATTTCCAAAACACAAGATTTTGTTTGGAATTAATTTTGAGTACAGTATTTGCTTTCCTTATAAATTTCACCTTTAATTCGTATACCATCAAATAATTTTTATTTAATTATGTATCTCCCTATTTCTCGAATGAATATTAAATTTAAATTTCAAAATGTTCTTGTTAAATAATACAAGTTTAAATATGAGCAACTATAAGAAAGAGTATTTTTTTCTTCCTATTCTCCTGTGATAACAATGTCTTGTTGGTATTTGATTCTTGAAACCTAGTCTTTTTATTTTAAAGCTCCATAAATTGTTTTCATTATTTTCCATCTTCCAAATTTCTAGATGGCAAGTTCAATACCATTTTGATGCTCTCATCATTGTATATAACCTACTCACTCTGTCTCTATTATTGAGGTTCAGAGATTTCACTAGGAAATTTCATGCAAGAGAACTGTGAGATCTTCCAATTACATTGTTCTCTGTTTAGAAAGGTGTCTCTCACTTTCCCTTTCTCCCTTTCTCTCTCTCCTTCTTTCACTATGTATATATAGTGTTTAGATTTTGCACAGATATTTTATTTTGTTTAATTTTTATATTATTGTACAGATATATTGTATCTTTCCAAATATATACATACATTAGAACATTAGCTAGGTTTTTAAGAGCAACATATCTTTTTGCAATTTCCAAGCTTTGTGATTTAATTTGAAAATCATACTTTTAAATTCCAAAAGGTATTTTTATACTGTACTTATTCCTTCATTACTTTTACAATTGTGTTTCTTTTCTACATTTCTAATTGAACTGTTTCAATAGGATTGCCTACTCTTTTTTTTTTTTTGGTTAGTTTAGGTCTATTAAATTCTTGAGTCCTCCAAGATGAATTGTATTTTTTTAACTTTTCATGGTTGGTGGATGTAGCTCTTCAGGAACTCATTCCAGATGATGACATTTCTTGTGTTGGTTAAACTTGTAGATGGTAAAATACAAGGTAGGAAATCTGGTCCACTTGATCTGTGGCAAAAAGAGAGAGAAAGTGACTTTATGCTATGGGTAGATAAAAGAAGCTTCTTTTCTTTATCTAGATGTAAGCAGAGAGAAGTAGTCCTTTTCTAGACATGTTGAATGGCCTCAGTTCACTACAGTCTCTTCTCCAGAAATGGATGCCACCATTGGGCACCATAAAGACAAAGGGATCCTAGGAAGGTCATTCTTATTGTGTCAAAGGGCTCAGTATGGTTGATCTGACTGCCTCTTACAACACAAGCAAAGAATGTGAAGTTATTGCCATAGAAACCAATAATCAATCATCATTCTTCTGTCACTGAAATCTGTTTTCTCAAGGCAGGGTCTTGAGTCAGCCGTCAGTTTCATGATATCTTAGTTTTATATATTGTTTTTAAGCTCAGGTATTCATCATTGTTATACTTGCTTTTAAATTTGTAGCAAGAAATTATAATAGTTTCTAGATAATGCTATTGAATAGTTTTATTGTGGTATTGCTTTCCCTTCATTCTTCATTCAGATAAACATTTATTTTCCTACATACACACTTAGTATTTTGGATTTAATAAATTTCTTCAGGTAGATATTGATCCTTAGCAAATAACATGTAGTGTTATTTTGGGCCAATCATGAGTACATGTGATACTAAATAAATAATTTACATGCATGTTTGTAGTAACCTATTTTTCTTTTTACTCAATAATCTTTTTAAATACCCAATATTTAAATACCCTGTTGCAAAGGGTAGGAGCCCCTTCTTTCTTTCTGCTGCATAGTATTCCATTGTGTAAATGTACCATAGTTGTTTGATCCACTCATTTACTGATAGGCACTTAGGTTGCTTCTAGCACTTGGCTATTATAAATTGTGCTGCTATGAACATTGGGGTGCTGTGAATATTGGGGTGCATAGAACCTATGCACCCCAATGTTCTTACTGTATATATGTCTAGTTCATCACTACTCATTCCACTTAATAATATTTATCTACTACCTAGGTGATGAACACAGTTTTTTGCACCTATACTCCTGCTACCAGAAATAGTGCAATGATAAACAAAAATCTCCATCAGGCTTATTTATATAAAATTATATTCCCCATTTTCAGTGATTATAAAGAGAAATGTTGGGATGGGTGGGAAATAAAAAACTAGAAAGTTGATAAATCTTCATCTGGTCAGCACTACCATTAAAACATGTGGCTCATACAGATGTGTCAATCCACTCCATAATAATATCATCAAGAGTGTACCATATATCCAGCTCACTGACTTATATATCAAATTACTAATTAACAGGGAAGGTACAACATATCATGTTTTGCATTAGATTAACTTTCACCTTGGAAAAAAGAAAGAAAATGAGTAAACGATGGTACCCTCAAAGAGAAAATGAATATTTGCTACTAGTAGAGTCAATTATTGTAAGTACCTGATTATATTACATGTCCACTATACAAATGTCTGCATTTTATGTGATAGTTTCAAAAGATCAGAAGTCTCTTGTCAGATGAAATCACTAGAAAAAGGTATAGGGAGATAAGTGGTAATAGAAAATATATAATAAAATTTTAAAAATTTTAAAAATACTTTATACTTACTAAAACATGGATTCTATATTGTGTTTTATTTAAATTTTGAATCCTTAAAATGTTTTCATATTCCTAGGGTAATTATATAATGACATGATTAATATAAAGCAGATAGAAAAACCAGTAAGAGATTACTATTCATACAGATAAAATTAACAAGAATTATTTAATGAGCTATATTAGTACCACAGTGGGATATATAGTGGCAAGATGCCCAGACAATATTAAGGGAAAAAATCAACACTATTTGAATTAAAATTCTTTGTATGCCACATTTTAAACTTTTCTTTTTTTTTTTGGCCCAAAACCAATTTAATACAATGTTGGCAATAAAATTCTATTAACTAATTGTACTTCTTTTCATTGGTTTTGGGACAGTGTCTCAAAGTTCATCTGTAAAACATGGCTCTTCTGTGGGAAAATATACTTGCAAATGATACCTCAGACAATGGTTTAATCTCCAAAATATATAAAGAACCCACATGACTCCACTCCAGGAAGAAAAACAATCCAATTTAAAAAAAATGGACAAAGGATCTGAACAGACACTTTTCCAAGGAGGACATACAGAGGGCCCGGAAACATATGAAAGGTTGCTCAACACCACTAGCCATCAGAGAGATGCAAATTAAAAACATAATTAATCACTTCTCACCAGTCAGAGTAGCCATCATAACCAAATCAACAAACAAGTGCTGGCAAGGTTTTGTAGGAAAGGGAATCCTAGTGCACTGTTGGTTGGAATGCAGACTGGTGCAGCCACTGTGGAAGACATAATGGAATTTTTAAAAAAACTAAAAATGGCACTGCCTTTTGACCTGGAAATTCCACTGCTGGAATTGCACCCTAAGAACCCTGAAACACCAATTCAAAAGAACCTATGCACCCCAATGTTCATAGCAGCACAATTTACAATAGCCAAGTGCTAGAAGCAACCTAGGTGCCCATCAGTAAATGAGTGGATCAAACAACTATGGTACATTTACATGATGGAATACTATGCAGCAGAAAGAAAAAAGGGGCTCCTACCCTTTGCAACAACATGGATGGATCTGGAGAGCGTTACACCAAGTGAAATAAGACAGGCAGTGAAAGACACATATCATATGATCTCACCTATAAGTGTAACCCAATCACCAAAACCAGCAAGTAAGCAAAATATAACCAGAGACATCGAAATTGAGAACAGGCTGACAGTGACCAGAGAGGAGGGGGAAGGGGATATGGAGGGGAAAGCGGGAAGGGTCATCAAGGAATGTGTATAAAGGACACATGGACAAAGCCAAAGGGGGGTAGAATTGAGGGTGGGTGGTTGTGGTGGGGGAAAGTGGAGACAACTGTACCTGAACAGCAATAAAAATAAAGAGGGAAAATAAAGCATGGCTGTTCTGATATCTACACTTCTATTTTGTCACTTTTTGCTTTTGTCATTAACTTCTTAAAAAAGGATACTATGTCTCTAGTATTATTCATAGTGAACATGTTGATGTTTCATTGAGTGTTATTAATGGATTATTTTTGAGCATCATTGATGTGTAGCATATTGATGTATAACTTATACACAGTAAAATTTATCTATTTAAAATTCACAGTATAAAGTGTTTTGATAAATGTGTACAAATGTAATTATGACTAAAATCCAGTTTTATAAAACTTCCATCACCTCAAAAACTTCTTTGTGCCCCTTTGAAATCTTTCTCCAATACTCCCCTGCTCCCAGGCTGGGACTGACCTACTTTTGATCACTATAACATTGTGTATTCTAGAATTTCCTGTAAACAAAGTCATATAGTAGAATGAAAAGTAGTATTTTGTGGTAGATTTCCTTTACTTAGCATGAAGTTTTTGGCATTCATCCATGATATTGCATGTATACTGAGTAATATTCCATTGCATGAATAAACCACATTTGCTTTATCCATTCACAAATGAATAACCACCTAGGTTACTCTTTGTTGTCTAATATAAATAAAGCTTCTATGTAAACTTAAATATAAGTTTTTGTTTGGATTCATGCCTTTATTCTTTTGGAAAGATATCTATTGGACTCCTCTTTTTCCCGACAGACTCTGAACCAATTGAGGGGAAGAGAGAGTTAGCAGATAAAAATCAAAACAACCCCTTAATTACCTAAAAAAAAGTTATGGGGTTAACCTCCGAAATATGTAATGAACTTATACAACTCGACACCAGGAAGACAAACAATTCAATTTAAAAATGGGCAAAGGACCTGAATAGATATTTCTCCAAAGAAGTCAGACAGATGGCCAACGGTATGTCAAAAAGTGTTCACCTGGCTGGTGTGGCTCAGTGGATTAAGTGCTGGACTGTGAAGCAAAGGGTCACTGGTTCGATCCCCAGTCAGGGCGCATGCCTGGGTTGTGGGCCAGGTCCCCAGTAGGGAGTGTGTGAGAGGCAACCACACATTGATGTTTCTCTCTCTTTCTCCTTCCCTTCCCCCTCTCTAAAAATAAATCAATAAAATATTTTTTAAAAATGTTCAACATCACTAATCATCAGAGAAATGCAAATTAAAACCACAATGATATATCACCTCACACCTGTCATAATGGCTACCATCAATAAATCAACAAATAAGTCCTGGCAAGGTTGTGGAGAAAAGGGAGCCTGAGTGCACGTTTAGTGGGAATGCAGACTGGTACAGTCACTTTGGAGAACAGTATAGTGTTTCCTCAAAAAATTAAAAATAGAACTGCCTTTTGACCCAGGGAGTCCACTTCTAGGAATATATTCTAAGAATCTCTCAATAATATTTAAGAATCAAAGTAGTCTGAAGATCAAAAAATTGAGAACTACTGGACTAGCATCTGTGTAGCTCAAGAGACTGAAACAATGTCCGTGAATCCTGGCTAGGTTCTGCCTTTAGTAAACTAAGCTTGTATTTTTGCATTTACTTTGCTATTCTTTCTTTTTAAAGCTGATTAAAAGCTTTAGCTATACAGCGGAGTTCCATGGGAAGTGTGGTGTCTATGATAAAGCTAGAGCCTTGAAAGTCTTGTTTGTGGTGGGAGTTTGACAGTTATATTTCAGAGGGAAGAACCTTGAGGAAAGGTGTAAGTTAGGAGACATCCTAGGGGCTGCTTAGTCCAGCTTTCTGTCTGCATAATTAGTTTTCTTATTTTGAGGTTTTGATCTTAAATAAAGAATTCAGGTTTAAATACAGTTAATGTTAGCACTTTTTATGATAACTTTTGATTAGCCTTTAATAAAATACATAAACTATAAAAATATTTTATCATTTTTCCAGTAGGTATACCCACCAACCTCCACCTTGACACTTAGTCTGATAACAACTTGCAAAGGAATTAGTCCAACAGCTTTTCTTCATTAGAAGAGGAAGTAGCACATTATCACATAAAAAAATAGCAATAGCTTTCACTGGGGGCGAGCTAGTGCTCAAGGCTAATGTTTCTTCTACCTAGCAGTATACCACACTATAAAGAAGACTACATCATTTTAAAATTATATGCACATATCATAAAGAGGTGCTTAAATTACTGTTTACATTAAATAAAACCTGAAAAAGGTCAGGAAAAGAATACTTGGAATGTTTAGTAATGTTTAGAATGAATATTCACAATAAATGTGATTTTCTGGCATAAGAAATAAAAAATTTAGGAATCTTCAATAGTTTTTATCAAAATGTTTATTTATTAAGTTCCCAAAATGTTCTCCTTTACTCAAATCTGATCATATTATAGAAGCCAGCTACTGATGAATAAGCATGAGATACACAGAGAAAGGCCTTGACCTAGTGGACCGTTATTAATTAGTTTGATTTGGCTAAATACCATCACCATCAACTAAATTAATGTCAATAACAAATTGGGAGGAAGAAATGAGCAGATGGGAAGCCACCATATGCTCATGCCACACTCTTAATTGATAATGATTAAGTGATTATGGAATGAGAGAAAATTTAATTCAAATGTCTATGGCTATTGACATGCCTGCTTATAAAACCACATCATTTATAATGGGTATTGTCCCATTTGGCCCCTGAATTAGCTAAGGGTATAAAATGCTAAGGAAAGAAATCATTCCAGTGTTGTCTAACCCATCCTCAAGCAACAAACACATTTATTAAACATTTTTTAATAAGCAGGCTCAATGAGCAAAAAGGGAATTAATAAACATAAACTTTACCTGTATTCTCTTATTCTGTGTCCCAAGACAGCAGGATGTGCTCATTGTCATGGGGCGTTAACCACTGAGAAGCTGTAGATGGGGATGCGTGTGATGCTAACAGCACCTCTTGGAGCAGGGCTTGATTACTTTTGTTCCTCAGTTCTTAATTGAACTTCTAACAGGGAAGCCTAGGGATCTGGTCTGGTTTCAATCATTTGCTCTCAAGCAAGATGTGAATAACAGGTTCTGACAAGAGAGTTAGACTTGCTTCTTTTTTCTCCAGCCTACTCTTCTATCATTAGATGCGCATTAGAAAACTGCTTCCTTCTGATTTATTCATCCTAGAGGTCAATGATTAAAAATACGAGCCTATTTCTTGTCTCAGTTTCCTTCTTTTAGTAAATAACAAATGAAAAAAGAAGCCAGTTAGCAACTAAGAATTGCAATGATCTTTAAAGTATAATTTTACTGTTATTTTACTTGATTATCATAGTAGTTGCCTTGCATAAACAGATTTGACATTGATCTTTCTTAAACATTTTTATGGTGAGATAATGAACTAGATTAGAATTTAGAGAAATTCCTATTCACATGTAGTATTGATTCTTCAGACTATCTGAAGTGAGTTTCCAGTACTAGAAAAAAATTGATTAAACACCTACTACCAAAGAATATAAACATTTGTCTTCATTTAAGCAGGTAAATTAATTACATTTTCAATGCCACAGGTATGACTTTTTTATGGCTTTTTATGACTTTTTATGATTTTGATTAGCCTCTCTCATTTGACTTTCATCAAGGAATTTGAAACTGTATGACAAATAATGTATTACCCAACAAAGATGTTCAAGAAAATGCTTCCTGTGTTAGTTTTCTAGAGCTTCCATAGCAAAACACTACAGACTTCATGGTTTAAACAACTAATTTATCCTCTGCTCATGGAGATGCAAAATGGTTCAGCTACTTGGTGGTTTCTTACAAAACTAAAGATGCTTGTACCATATAATCCAGCAAGCACACTCCTTGATATTTACTCAGATAAATGAAACACTTATGGCCCTGCAAAACTCTGCAGGTGAATGTTTGTAGCAGCTTTATTTATAGTTGCCAGAACTTGAAAGTGACCAGAGTATCCTTCAGCAAATGAATGAATAAATCAGTTGTGGTATATGCAGTCAATGAAATATAATTCAGCACTAAAAATGAATTATGGAGCCATGAAAAGACATAAAGCATCCTTAAACACATATTACTAAGCGAAGGAAGACCATCTGAAAAGGTTACATGAGGGTGTACCAAAAAAATACCAGAATTATCTCATAAAGGGTGAGCCCCTTGTAGTACAGGCTTCCCCCACTAGGTGAGTGTTCTAGGAAACCATCTGTATCAGTGCACCAGCTGGGCTTATTGTAAAAGGCTGCGTGGCACAGACCACAACCCAGGCACATGCCCTGACTTGGAATCAAACTTTTACCCTTTGGTTCACAGGCCAGCTCTCAATCCACTGAGCCACACTGGCCAGGGCTTCAGTGAATTTTTTTTTAAGACTTTTTCAAAGCATTTACCCTTTTCCTGATGGGTGATTTACAAGCGCACATGCTCACAATGCTATGAATGTTCAGCAGTTTTTGACCAAAAATGGTATGCCCCCTGTGCTCCGCCCTTCCTATTCACCCAATCTCACCTTAAGCAACTTATTTTGTTTCCCCAGATGAAAAAAGTCCTCAAAGGGAAATGTCTAGCCAATGTGGAAGAGGTGAAGCAAAAAATGGCAGAAGCACTAAAAGACATCAAAATCAATGTGTTCAAAAGCTGTTTTGAGCAGTAGAAAAAAAGTCTTGATATATGTATCACATCAAGTGGAGAATACTTTGAAGGTGACTAAAGTTTGAACATGTAAGAATAATATACAATTTTTAATAAATTCCAGTTTTGGGGGGTCTCCCCTTATATATGATATGATTCAAATTATAGGACATTCTGGAAAAGCCTAAACTATGGAGATAGTAGAGAGAACAGTAGTTGCCAGGGATTTGGGGAAAGAAGGAGGTGAGTAGGTGGAGCACAGAGGATTTGGTGGCATTGAAACCACTCTGTATGATACCATAATGATGGACCCATGTCATTATTATACATTTGTCTGAACCCATGAAACATATGCTAAAAAAAGAACCCTGATGTGAACTATGAACTTTGGGTGGTTATGGTAAGCCAGAGCATGTTCATCAATTGTAAGAAGAGTTCCACTCTGGTGGGGGGTGTGGATAGTGGGGGAGGCTCTGCGTGTGTGAGGGCAGAGTATATGTAAAAAATTTCTGTACTTTGCCTCAACTTGGCTGTAAATCTAAAACTTCTCTAAAAACATAGTCTTTATTTTAAGAAAAACGAAAGAGTTGAGCCCTGGAATTTAAATAAATATCTATGTTCAAAACCACAGCTTTCAAAACTAAAGATTAGAAACCATATTGACAAATATGAATAAAATTAAAATATTATAGATCATAAAAAAAGAATTAACCCAAAAACTTGAAATGCATTACATGCTAATTTAAGAGTTAATTTTAACATTATAGTATATCACATTGTCCATATCTATTTGTTTTTCCTTGTGTCGTGAATTTTTGGCCATTTTTGTTAACATCTCAGTCTTGTCCTTTTGCATAATTTCTGCCATCCTACACCCAGCAATTTATGATCATGTCTGGGTCTCTCTGTTTTTTATTGATGTGAAACTGTGCCCTCACTCATGTCCACTTTATATTTTACATTCTAGGGCCCCAGAGAGATACTGGCAGGTAAGAGTGGTTAGTTCAGAATACACACACTAAGCCGGACCCTGTTTTTAAAAATCCTAAATGTCCATTGGTATACTCTCAGCTTGATATTTATTACATTTCTTTAATAAATTCATTGTTTTTATTGGGAAAAATGTAAGCATACTTTTCCTAATAATGATATTTATTTCTCAATCACATTTGTTTTTTTAATTATGTAAAATAAATGCATCTTGAAATGTGTTAAATTTTATAGTGAAGGAAGATAATTCTAAGGCAAATGTCCTAAATATTGAATTATATAGAGAAAACTAATATTGTAAGAGAAACATCCTATTTCAAGAAAATATGGATAATGCATATGATATACTTAAGTTTAAACATATTCTCATTTAAGATACCACCTTACCCCTCTAGAATGTCTATTATCAATGAGATAAGAAATAACAAGTGTTGGAGAGGAATAAAGAAATTGCATGCTGCTGGAATGTAAATTGATGCAGTCATTACAAAAAATAGTATGGATGTTTCTCAGAAATTAAGAATAGAACTACCATATAACCCAGCAATCCTTCTACTGGGTTGTATCTACCCAATAAATGTGAAACCCCTTAATCATAAAGATATATATACTCATTTTCATTGCAGCATTATTCATAATATCCATGACATGGACATGGACACAACCTACGTATCCTTCAATTGATGATTGGATAAAGTAGATGTGGTACATACACACAATGGAATACAACTCAGTCATTTTATATATATATATATATATATATATATATATATATATATGCAGCCATTACCATTTGCAATAACATAGATGGATCCTGAGAGTATCATGCTATCTGAAACAAGTTTCACTGACAAAAAAAGACTATATGATTTCACTCATATGTGGGATAGAAAACAAAAGTAACAAATGAACAACCGAACAAACAAACTCATATAAAGACAACAGAATGGTGGTTACCAGAGAGGAAGGAGGGTGGGAGGAGGACATAGAGGGTCAAAGGGTCAAACACATGGAGACAGAAGGAAATTAGATTCTGGTAGTCAGGCAAGAGGTGTGGTCACCTACTTGGAGGAGGGTAAGATTTTTTTTTTCTGGTCAGGCCTTTAACTGATTGCAAGACCACCCACATGAGGGAGAACAATCCAATTTATTCATTCCACCAACTTAAATGTTAATTCCATCCAAACACACCTTCACAGAAGCACCCTGGATAATCTCTGAACAAATACCTGGGTACTCTGTGACACAGACAAGTTGACACATAAAATTAACCATCACATCTAGTTATCAAGTGCAATATACAAAGTAAAAGCAAATGATAGTACCAACCATCTTTCCCAGCTCAATCATTTTATCTATCCACTAATTATTTCTCTCACCCCTTGTTTCTGTTTCTGTAATAGGACATTAGTTTAATAGTTCACATAATTTAAAAAATGACCCGAACTTATGACATACACAGTCCTATTGATGTTAGTTGGACAAATATATGATTATTCTGTTCCCTTGCCAAATTTTCTTGCTTGAAAAAAATCAATAGAGTTGAATTGTATGTCAGGATACCATGTAAACAAGTTCTTTCCCTTCTGATCTTCTCCTCAAAGTTTTCTATCAGAAACATAGGTAAATTTCTAGTAGTTTCAATTAATCCAATACCTTTCAGAAAATAGGCCAATAAATGTATTAATTTAACAACAAAATATTTATTACAATGTTCCAGACATTAAATTATACATGGAAAACAATGATCTGAGTTCTTGAACATTAAAATATAATAGTAGAGGAAGCTAAAAAAATACATAAAGAAATATAAATTTTTAAGACTGCTAGGAAGAAACACAATGAAGTCATAGAGAATAATGAAGGTTTAATCAGAAAAAATAATATAGCTTCTCCGAAAAAATAACATTCTACTTGAAACTAAAGAGAAAGGGATCAAGAGATATTATTATCAAAGAAAAAATGAAAATCTTAGAGCCTATTTAGAATTTTTTAAAGGATCATCAACATATTTAATTATTAAATGTATAACAATATTTTTAAATTTAATCTTTATTGTATTTTTTCCATTAACATTTAGTCCCCTTATACTCACCCCTCCAGCAATCACCACACTGTGGTCCATGTCCATGAGTCCCTTTTCCTTTTTGCTTAATCCCTCTGCCACCTAATCTCCCACCCCTCAAGATGATATCCTGCTTTCCATCTATGAGTCTGTCCCCATTTTCCTTGGTCTAACAACCTTTTAAAAACATTTTATTTTATCTTAAATGTTTTAGAGAATAAATTCTCTCTTAAAAGAAAAAGTTCTTTTGTTTCCGTTGAGCTTTATTCCTTCCACTGAAACTGAGAAATGCATCTTAATATCATCAAAAATTAATCCACTGTATACTTCAAGAACCTGGATAATAACTTCTCTTTTATCATGCTCCATAAAACTCAAAGTAGATAAAAGTCTATTCCCAGTGGCTCATAGTTTTGGGCACTTTAAAAGGAAACTTCCTTTCCTTTCTTCCGTTGTGTATATGTATATATTGTACATTGTGATTGGTTAGTGGATACAGAAAGTCCACATTGAATGACCTGTCCATTAGCTCCAAAACATCATTCCCTTTCATATATATATGAAATATATATATATATCTTTTTATTAGAGAAAAAATGCCTTCCTGTTTCAGAGGAAATGAAATTTATTCTTCATATGACACAGACTAAATTGACATAAAACATGAATATCAATAACTATTGTATGGGACATTTCTTTATGATGATTTTGTTATTTCAAATAGCAAATAGGAAAGGAAAGTGTTAGCATAATTACAGAGTGTGGGACAAAGCAGGCAATAAACTTTTGGAAGGAACATTAGTTAATATCCAATATTACTCGACTTTGTTTTTATTAAAGCAAAATTAAGGAGTTAAGTCATTAAAATATACAACAAGAAAAAGTACATTTGTAGATTTTTGTTACAAGTGGAGATGACCAAGTGAAATTTACTTAAGGAAAAAGTGTCCATGTTATAAGTCTCAAATCATTCAAATATGAGTCTATGTCTTATCTCTAATCTTTCTAAACTGCATCCCTAAAGCTGGCTCTATTCTCAGGCCTACATATTTACAAAATAGTTGTCACAATTCCTGTCTTTTACATCTTCTTATTTATTCATTTTTGTTGTTCTGTTAAAGTTGTTTCGATTTCCCCCATTGCTACATCTTTTCCACATCAACTAGTGAGAGAAAGTCTTTTCCCCCAATAACTCAAGAAAAACCTCCAGAATTGAATTTCATTGATTTGATTGGCTGACTTGGTCCATGTCTTTCATCAATCAAACTATCATGGTCTGGATAGATAACACTGAATAATTCAGCCAAGGTCATTAATTCCACAATTAGAACTGGGGATAAAATAAGTTTCAATGGAAGTATTTATGTTACTTTCAGCACAACAAAATTAAAGTACTATGACCAAAATAATACAGAGTGAATTTGGGGCTGCTAAACAGCAAATGTGTATTACCTTTTACAACCTTGAGTAAAAGAGGTCTGGAACATGCTCCTTGACCCCTAAAATACCCCAAGACTCATATGAGAAGAACAATAAGAGAAATCATTAAAAGAAATGGCTAAACACACACATCTTTGATTCATATCCTGCTTACCTGGATGCTGCTTTGAGAGTAGAACCTTAGGCTATCTCCTTAAATAAACAAGTAAAACTTAGGATCCAGTGGCAGTCAAGTTAAAACCACAAGGTGTCACTATCATTATATATGTCATCAGTCCCATCCACCTTGAGAAATGACATTCACACAATGAGGTTATCATATCTTATAGTCAATGTTTGTGTAGTGAGATGGGGTTTTAATGTCATCGCTGCTGGCTATACTCTATGAAATATAAAATCTTAATTTTGAATAGACTGCTGTTGGATGCTGAATTTATTCAGCATATTTATTGAATATGGGAGTGCCAGGGTAACATGTTTAAACATTTACATGTACGCATTTTTAAAATGTCAACAAATATCAAAGGTAATCTAAACCAAGCACACTTTAGGACATACATTCCACCAGGGGATAGGTTTGCTGCGTGCACAAAGTATGCCCCCAAAATACACTGTTTCTGTCTGTAAGGAACTCTCATTCTAATGATAATGGTGAAACTGCTCTAATAATGGCAGTCACTGAGTACTTCACAAAGTCTAGGTAACTTACCCTACAATACCTCAGTTAATCATCATACCAAGTCTGAATTCTAAGCACTACTATTATCTTTGTTTTAATGAATGGAGGGACAGTGGCATAAAGAGATTGAGTTGATATGGGGTGGATTTAAATTCAGGGGCCCTGATTTTGAAGACAATTTAAATGTGATACTTTATAGTCTACTTGGAACAAAACAGAAATGTAACATCATCACTCTATAGAAGAGAAAACCTTGTAACATATGTGTTCCAGTAGAAATAATAAGTGTCAAAGCAGATGTATGATTGTAGCAGGGGTAATTCAGGTAATGAGCCCACGTAAGATTAGAAAATGAAGGCATCGTTTTCTCTTTGTGATAATTCCAGCATGGCTTGCTGATCTCATTCAGTTTTTGTGTCCTCAGGTGACCTCTCATTGCACCTTTACTATAGCAATTCATACAATATACTGTAATTGATTTGTTTACAAGTTTCATTATTCTCCATTAGACAACAATTTATCCCTGAGCAATACTCTAGTCTCTTCCAGGATTGAATGCTCAGCATTTCGATCTATAAACACAAAATAAATATTTATGGATAAGTGAGTTCACAAAAAGAACACTCTTTCTATTGGCAGCCAAAAGTTTTTGCCTGCAAAAAAGACATTTGCAAATTTATTTTTTATTTTATTTCAAATAATTCCAAAACAAAGTGTTAGTTAATTTAGATAACAAAAATCTGTGCATAAAACTTTTACTAAATTTAAATATCTCAATTTTCTCTATTTCGAGGATAAGTTAAATGCCCTAAAACCATGAGTTCAATGTGTCCATTATGGCACCACATTTACAAGTACATAACACTGATCATACACACCTAAGATACTACTGAAAGTTCATTGACAACGTCTAAGGTATCTTACCCCATGTTTAACATGACCATCACTTTCTTCTCCTCATGACTGCTAAACTTCGTTAAGTTAGAAGTAAGTCCCTGTGTCCCTCACAGTTTCTACATATATGTCACAAAGCTTTCTTCATATTATTATACTATGTGAATTTCTAGGGTCAGACCAAGCAGACATCTGCATGTCTGTTTCTAAGGTATTTATTAAACAAATGATAAATGAAGCACCTATAATTATTATTCACATCTGGAAGATACAAATAAAGATGAGTTATGATTCAATATTGTAGGGGCTACAGTGCAAATAAAATGTGTTACATTGCCCGACTCCTGCAAAAGTAGAGGAAAAGCTTGGTATAAGCTTGGGTGTTTCATGAGCCAGCCAGGGTGCACATATAAGGTAATGATAAAATGTGGTGAGAAAATATCAGAAAAGTAGAAAGGCAGACTAGAATCTTTCCCAACAGAGCAAGACATTTGCATTTTAGGCAATTTACAAGGGAAGAGAGAACACTTTTAAGCAGCAGGTAGATATAATTTTATTACATTTTAAAGAAGATAACTATAGTAGAAAACATGGATTATAGCTTCAAAAGATATAAAAATCAACTTGTTCTATTGTCACATAGCTACCCAGACTTGTACCTAGATATCAATTCAAAATACAGTTCTTCATCAGGTAATAACATAAACTCAGTAAAAAGATATGAAAACCTACAGGCAATGAGCTGATTTCTATGATCTATAGAACTTCAAAAAACAAACACACCTTTTCTAGCAATAAAAAAGCTATACCCATAGGTTGATAGATACATTACAATAAATAATTTTCTTTTACAGAGAATGACATTGAGGTTACTGAACGATTCAGATGTGTGTGGCTGGGGAGTGTATTTAGAAAGTTCAAGCACTGGAATTGGTGACTGATTGATGAGTAGCCCAAGGAACCTCCCATTACATCTAGTGAACTAGGTAATTGTGAGCATACAAATCACCGAAATGGGAAATTCAGGATGTTTGTTTAGGAGTGTGGGAGGTTATTTCAGAGCATGCTCAGTTTACTTGCTTGTAAGATACTCATATGTGTGAAAGAGAGTGAAGACATCAATCTGGAACTGAGGGATGAATTTAGGGCCAGGATCGTCATGACACAGCAAAAAGATGGAAAGAGAGAAACTCAGTATAAGTCAATGAGGGTGTCAAAATTTAGAAGGTCAAAGAGAAAACAAAGGTGCACCAATTTTATGAAAGGAAAAACAAAACAAAAAGAGAAGCTCGCAAAGGACACAAAACATGGCTATACTATAGAGGAGGATATGACTTCAGTCCCGCAAAGGCAAAATAAGATGGTGGCCTTACTGTTCTTACTGGATTAGACAATAACAAACAGGAAACTAACAGGAAACAGTGAATGTCTTCCTAGAGATTTGGCAGTAAAGGAAAGGGAGAGATTTCGTTTTGTGGGAGTAGGTCCAGTTCTGCTCCTAATTTTGCTGTTTGAGTTTGTTTTTAATTACCGAGCAATTCTCCTGCACTAACTTGGTATCCTACATGTAAGTTAACCCAATTCTGACACTATCAACCTGAAGACAGCATCAGATTTCAGGGGTTAAGGGCTCCCACAAGACGTCCCCACTTCAGCCACCAACAGCAAGCCCAGATGGATGACCTGTGCTTCTGATTTACTGGCTATAAATCACAAACCCCTATTCAGATTCAATTAATTTGCTAGAAAGACTCACAGAACTCAGAGGAACATTTTATTTACTATGTTGTTTGTTGTAAAAGGACATTACTCAAAAACAGCCAGGCAAAATCATGCCTAGTAAGTTACTAGGAAGGAGTGTTGAGCCTCCATGCTTGCTGAGTCTGCCATTCTTTCTGAGTCTCCAAATGTGCAAAGAACCCAATCTTTGGTGGGGGCGTGTGGGAGTTTCATTACATAGGTACAGTTGGTTAAATCTTTGGTAAAATGAACCTATAAGTTTACATTTCAAGTAGAGTGGTAATAAATAGCTTCAATTAGGTTGTGAAAACTTATGTATAATGTAATTTTTAGAGCAAATATTAAAAATTTGAAGGATAATAGCTGCAATAGACATTATTGCAAGACATTATTTGAAGAATAATAATGCAATAGACAAATTAAAATGTAAGTTTGAAAGTATATTCAAATAATATCAGAGAGAGCAAGAAAGGAAGAATGGGACAAAAAGCCAAGGAGACAAGTGGAAGCAATTTCATATAACGGTAGGCTTAAATCTAACAATTGACAACTTCATAAGACATTAATGCACAAACCATTCTAATCTAAAGTTGGATATTCCTTTACATCAGGTTACTCACTGGTAACCTATCTTCTATCTATCTAGCTATGTATTCATCTATCTATCCATCATCATCATCATCACTTCAGTAAAAGTCAGGATGCAATGATCACCCCGTAGCAACGAGAACAACTAGTGTCTGGGTTTTGATTTCTAAATACAGTTCACCACCCAAGATAACAAGCTCAATGGGGTAATAAATGATTAAAATACTGGGTAAGGAAAAATGTCAAATGAACCTGAAACACCTTGTTGTGCCAGAAATCATACGATAGACTCTTATAGGACATGATAGAAAACACAGTGGGGACTTTCAGTTCAGCAAGTAAGGAGCTTGGAAATTGCCACTCCTGCCAAACTTTAAATGAAAAGCTGAACTTAAAATCATCAAGCATTCTCTAATCAATAAGAGAGGGGAGGACATAGGGAAAACCAGTGCCTGCTACATTCGAAAGAAAGACAAGTGAATACAGGAACTGGAACAAAGGGACTCTCAGGAATAAAACACCACAGGAACCGATGTGAGGACACTGGTTAAAAACAACTCAGTGTTTAAAAAAAAAAAAAACAGGGCCACCAGTTTTAGGGGGAGCCCAGCTGTATGGTGAGATTTATTTTCAGCAGCCCAACAAAATTCCTGTAGTAACAATTGGAGAAAAATACTGGACTTGTAGCAGGATGAAATCTCTTTGCAACACACCAGAGTACATTTTCTATTTTTATTTTTAATTTTTAATACATTTTATTGACTATGCTATTACAATTGTCCCATTTCCCCCTTCATTACCCTCCACCCTGCACACCCCCTCCCACCCACATTCCCCCCTTTAGTTCATGTCCATGTGTTATAAGGTCTTTAGCTTCTACATTTCTCATACTATTCTTGCCCTCCGCCTGTCTATTTTCTACCTATCATCTATGCTACTTATTCTCTGTATCTTCCACCCTCTCTCTTCCTCTCACTCCCCTGTTTCTAACCCTCCATGTGATCTCCATTTCTGTGGTTATGATCCTGTTCTAGATTTTGGCTTACTTTGCTTTTGTTTTAGGTGTGCTTGTTAATAACTGTGAGTTTGCTGTCTTTTTACTGTTCATGTTTTTGATCTTCTTTTTCTTAGATAAGTCCCTTTAACATTTCATATAATAAGGGCTTGGTGATGATGAACTCCTTTAACTTGACCTTATCTGAGAAGCCCTTTATCTGCCTTTCCATTCTAAATGAAAGCTTTGCTGGATAGAGCAATCTTGGATGTAGGTCCTTGACTTTCATGACTTGGAATACTTCTTTCCAGCCCCTTCTTGCCCGTAAGGTCTCTTTTGAGAAATCAGCTGACAGTCTGATGGGAAATCCTTTGTAGGTGACTGTCCCCTTATCTGTTGCTGCTTCTAGAATTCTCTCCTTCATTTTAATCTTGGGTGATGTAATTATGGTGTGCCTTGGTATGTTCCTCCTTGGGTCCAACTTCCTTGGGACTCTCTGAGCTTCCTGGACTTCCTGGAAGTCTATTTCCTTTGCCAGATTGGGGAAGTTCTCCTTTATTATTTGTTTAAATAAATTTTCCACTTGTTGCTCTTCCTCTTTCCCTTCTGGTACCCCTATAATTCAGATGTTGGGATGTTTAAAGATGTCCTGGAGGTTCCTAAGCCTCTCCTCATTTTTTTGAATTCTTGTTTCTCCATTCTTTTCTGTTTGGCTGTTTCTTTCTTCCTTCTGGTCCACTCCATTGATCCTTCTGGTCCACTCCAGTTTTCTTCCCATCACTATTGGTTCCCTGTGCATTTTCCTTCATTTCACTTAGTTTAGCTTTCATTTTTTCATCTAATTTGCAACCAAAATCAGCCAGTTCTGTGAGCATCCTGATCACCAGTGCTTTGAACTGTGCATCTGATAGGTTGGCTATCTCTTGGTCACTTAGATGTATTTGCTCTGGGGCTTTGATCTGTTCTTCTGTTTGGGCCATTTCTTTTCTTTCTTTCTTTCTTTTTTTTTGGGGGGGGGGGTCTGGTCATGCCTGTTATGTATGAGGGGTAGAACCTTAGGTGTTCACCAGGGCAGGGGAACCTAGTCACTGGGTTGTGATGCTGTATGTGGGGAAGGGGTCCAAGAGGGAACAATGGCACTTGCTCTGTTCTCTCTTGGATTTCAGTCCCTTCCACTGCTTCCCACAAGCAAATTGGGCCCTTCTGGTGCTGATTTCCATGTGGGTGGGTTTTTACACGTTCTAGGACCCTGTGGGTCTCTCCAACGAACTCTGCTGTGAGGCTGGGAGTCTCTCTTGGCACCTCAACCCCCACAGGTGTTTTCAATCGGTGCTTTGAGGCTTTATTTCCCTGAGCTGGGGCCCTGGGTTGCGTGGTCTGTCTCGCTCCCATTTCCACCTGGTTAATTGGTGTGTGAAAGTGTGACCCCAGTCAGCCAGCCACCTTGCGCACCTCACTGGATCTGCCCATGGCCACCCCATGCCCAGGGTCTGCCAGCCACAGCCTGTGTGCAGGTCCATCAGCCAGTGCTTTTTCCTGCCACAACCTCTCTCTGCTGGCCGCCTACTCCACCCCTCTTACCGGTATGGATGAATGGTTGTCAGACTTCTGTACAGTTCAATTTTCTGTCAGTTCTGGTTGTTTCTTTTTGTTTCTAGATTTTTGTTGTCCTTAATTTTGGTTGTGTGAGGAGGCACAGTGTGTCTACCTATAACTCCATCTTGGCTGGAAGTCCCGGAGTACACCATTTTTAAAAGGCCTGCCCTCAAGGGAAACTGTTTAACCAGAGCCTAACCTGTCAGGATATTATCAGAGCCAATCTGACTTGGTGAAGGAGAATGAACAACTCCAGCAAACTCTAGCCTTCCTATCCCATTTCAAAGGAGAGAAAAAATTAGAACATTTGTGAAGTTTGCCATTCAGAGGCATAAGCTCACTATAAGAATGAAATCTAACCATAGGAATACTTCCACTCTCCCATACATCACTATCTCAACATTTAAGTCTTATTACAGCATTTGCTATTACCCAGTACATTATGTCCAGCTATCAGAAAAAAATTATGAAGCATGCCAAGAGACAAAAACACATTTTAAAGAGACAGAGCAAGCATCAGAGCCAGACATGGCATGGGAATTGAATTACCAATATAAGACTTAATATTAAATTATTTGGTTAATATACTTAGGGCTTTATAGCAAATATAGACAACATGCAAGAACAGATGGGTGATATAATGAAAGATATTGAAATACTAAGAAAAAACAAAAAGAAATGTTAGAATTCAAAAAAACTGTCATAAAAATAAAGAATGCCCTTGATAGGTTTTTTTAAAGATACTGCACACAGATGATGAGAAAGAATCTCTAAACTAGAGGATTTATCAATTGAATCCTTGATAAACAAAGAGAACAAATATTGAAAAAACAGCCCTGGCTGGTGTGGCTCAGTGGATTGAGTGCCTGGCTGTGAACCAAATGCTAGCATGGTTCGATTCCCAGTCAGGGCACATGCCTGGGTTGTGGGCCAGGTCCCCAGTAGGAGGTGTGTAGAGGTAACCACACATTGATGTCTCTCTCCTTCACTTTCTTCCTCCCTTTCTCCCTCTCTAAAAATAAATAAATAAAATCTTTAAAAACTGTAAAAACAATGCAGAATATCTAAGGACTCTGAGACAACTGAAAAAGTTGTTACATACATAATATAAATATCAAAAAAAGAAGAAAGAGAGAAAAAACAGAACTATGTGAAGTAATAATGACTGAGAATTTCCTTACATTAATGTCAGACAATAAATCACATATCCAGGAAGCTCAGAGAACATAAAGCAGGATAAATTAAAAAAAAAAAATCTACACCTCACCATATCATTTTTAAGTTACATAGAATCAAAGATAAGGAAAAATATCCTTAAAAATTGGATGAAAAAATATATCTTACATATTGAGGAACACAAATAAGAATTAGATCTGACTTCACTTCAGAAGCAATGAAAGCAAGAAGAGAGTAGAGTGAAATAAAGTGTTGAGACAAAAACCACCAGCCTAGAATTCTGTATTCTGAAAAATTATCCTTCAAAAGTAAAGGCGAAGTAAGACTCTCAGACACAATTTGTGAAGATTTGTTGCCAGTACATCTGCATTGCAAGAAATGTTTTATAAAGTCCTTTAGAGAAAAGGTAAGTAGTATAGGTCAGAAACTGAAATCTACATAAAGAAAGGAAGAGCATAAAGCAAGGATTACATAAAAGTAAACAAAAACTTTGAGTTATTCTTAATTGATCTAACACATAAAAGTTTTTTTCAAAATAATAATAGCAAAATACATGTATACATATAACTGTATGTGGTTACATAAGGTGAATGAAGGACAGAAAGGATACAGGGAAGGAGACATTAGGATTATTTGTCATTATAAGGTACTCATACTACTTGTACAGTGGCATAGTGCTATTTTAGTGAGGACATGAATTAGCTATAAATGTGCATTGCAAACTCTAGAGAAATGACTAAAAAGGATTTTTTTAACAGTATAACCAATATGCTAGAAAGAAGAGAAAACAGAATATAAATTGTTCAATTAAAATCACAAAAAGTAAAAAAAAAGTAGAAGACAAAAACAGGAATAAAGTACAAGAGCAACAAATAAGACACAGGAATTAATTGGTAGATATTAATTCAACAATATCAATAGTCATTTTGAATGTCAATGCTGTTAGTGTATCAATTAAAAGACAGAGATTGTCAGAATAGATCAAAACCAAGATCTAATTATATGTTTACTATAAGAAATAAGGAAACCTACTTTAAATATAGAGGCACATATAGATTAAATATAAATGTATGGAGGGAAAAGTAAATAAATGAAGAAAACAGAAAGTTAAACTATGTAAGGTAAAAATTGATTGAGCTGAAGGAGAAATAGATGAATCCACCGCCATACTTGGTTACTTCAATATCCCTCTCTCAAAAATGAACACATTTAGCACACAGAAAATCAGTAATGGCATAGTTGAACTCAGCAACACCATCCATGAACTGGATATAATTGACATTTGTAGACCTCTTCATTCATCAATAGCAGAATAAATATTTTTCTCAAGCCCACACACCACATTCACCAAGATAGCTCACATTCTGGGCCATGAAGCACACCATAGAAAATTTAAAAGAATAGAAACACAATATTTGCTCTCAGACCAAAATGGAACTAAACTGGAAATCAGTAACCAGAAAATACAAAAACACAGAGATAAAACAACACACTCAAAAATAATATTGGAGTAAAAATAAAGGAACTCTCAAGAATTTAAAAATACTTTGAACTAAATCAAAATGAAACCATACAACTTATCAAAATATTTGGAATAAAGTGAAAGCAGTGCTTCGAGAGACATTTATAGCATTGAATGGATGTATGAGAGAAGTAAAATCTAAAATCAATCATCAGGGATTCTACCCTAGGAAACCAGAAAAAGAGTAAATTATATACATAATAAGTAGAAGAAAAGGAAATATAAGAATTAGAGCAGAAATCAACGAAATTGAAAACAAGAAATCAATAGATAAATCAAAGACTATTTTTTAAATGATTGATAAAATGAATAAGCTTTTGACAGCCTAAGATAAAGAGAGGACACAAATTACTAATATTAATAAAGAGAGGACATCACTACAGATACTATAAATGTTAAAACAACAAGTCCCTGGGCCTCCTGGAGTTTTACAGGCTAAAACTACATGCTGTGTGATTACATTTTTCTTCAAAAACAAACCAACGTAATGATGTTAGAAATTAGCATAGTGGTTGTCCATGAGGGGTGTCGTTACTGAAGAGTGTCAACGGGGGAGGGGGTGACTTCTGGGGTACAAATGTTTTTTATTGGTATTCTGGATCCTGATTTTTAAAAAATTAATCAACCTGTATACTTATGTGTACTTTCTGTGTTCGTTATATTTCAGTAAACCTTTTTTCAAGTAACAAATGAATCAGTTATTTAGTTGCCTTCTATTGATTTTTTTTTTACATTTCTAGAGCATACATATAAAAGTAAAACCAAATCACATTTTAAAAGCTTAGATTCCAAAGAAAGAACCCCTCACAATTCAAAAGCCAGAAATAAATTTCTTTGCTTCTTTTTGGGGGGGAGCTGTCATTTACTTTTGGGGGGGTTACAAAATAATTCTAGTCAAAATTGGTAAGGACCATTTATTACCATTGTTTTATTTCATCCAATTTTGTGAATATATCACAATTATTTATTAACTATAAATTGATGGAATTTGGCTACTATTAATATTTCTGCCTTGAAGTATATAGTACATTTCTTCTGACAAACACACGTATACATTTTTGTTACTATACACCTATTAAATCTTATAATATTTAATGTGTTGTCAATATCACTAAATCTAGAAAAGTATTTTTAAGAAATGCATATGCCTTTTTAAAAAAATAAACTTTGAATGAAAAATTCTAACTGAATTTTTACATATCCACTTAGGGTCCACAAAACCTCCTCAAACTCTCCATGTATAGAAGCTAACTCATGATTTTTCCTTCTCTTTTAAAACAGTTCTTTTCCATACACCATTGTTCAGGGAACTGTGCCAACATTTCTACAATGATCAAAATAAGAAATTTAAGCATTGGTCATTGATGCTTCCCTTTCCTTCCTCTCATATGCAAGCCATAACCAATTCCAGTTGATTTTACATCACAAATATTCCTAAAATTTTTCCGTCCTCTTAATCACCTCCAACACCTCTTAAGAAAAAAGCACTTTTACTACATTTTTTACTAAATAATCTTTTTTTTATAATCTAGCTCCAGTCTATTCATCCAACAGAAGTTAATGGAGGCAGGAGAATCATTTGAAATAAAAATATGACCATATTTACATACAAATACATACACTTTAAATGCCTTTCTCTTCTTGTTTTACATAAAAATTCTTAACAGAGTCAACAAAAGCCAACATAATTTGATCTCTTCTTTTCCCTTTTTTTGAAAGACTCCTCTCTCACCTCTTTTTCCCTAAGACACTTTGAGCTTCTTTCATTCCATCAGAACTACTCTGCTCCCTTTGGTGAAAGGAGTAATTGTTTTTTCTCATTCCTGGAAGATAGTTTTCTAGTTTACTCCTAAAGTTGATGGTTGCTTACCCCTAAATTTCAACTCAAGCGCATCTATACAGC